>VDFB02268882.1:0-31915 GCA_007258455.2 Sequoia sempervirens | reverse complement strand
AAAACACATTGAGAATGTGTTTTTATCATTATATTGTGCCCCCATTTTGAGATGCATTTGAATATCTAAGTATAGATCACGCATCTCTAAGTATGTAGTTTTCTCAAACATGTATAAACTAAATGCAATAAATAGATGAATCAATGGTCCATAAAGGATAAATGTTATATCATAGCCATGTGATAAATTAATTAAAAAAATGATAAACATGTAGCATTGAATTCATCCAAGAATTAGAATATAATAATCATAGCTAGAGAAATACATTGTGAGAAGCATGGTCATGGACTAGAAATAGAATCATATACAGGATCATTTCCCCCATTATGGGAAAAATCATAGTGATGTAACCCTTAATGGCCAAAACACCCATGAAAGTACAATAAAATGCCCAATGTCTAGTATCCATGAGCATGAACACCCATAGTGTAGGATCAATAGGATAAGTAGGATCAAGATAATGATGATGCAACTCTTTATGGCCAAGAACATCCATGAAATTATAATAAAAATCCCAACATGACATCCATGAACATGTGCACACATAGGGTGGGATAAATGGAACGAAGTCTAACAAGATCATAGGATCAAATAGGATGAATGGCCAATAAATCATGACAATAGAATGAACTCTAATAAGATCTTATGATCAAATAGGATAAATGGCACGGAACCCGACAATGGGGAAAATCCCCAAATCTAGCAAGTACAATAATGAGATAAGTGATATAGATATAGTAAATTAAGTATGAAAATATAGCTCAATATGATAAGTGGGAAATGATGATGTCATCAATGTAGGATCAATATGATAAAGATGCGACAAAAAATATAATCATAAAAGTATAATGTATTGGATCAAGATATGAATGAAGTGATATATCAATGATAGGATCATAGGGTCAAGACATGTGATAATACAATATAATCTCCTTGTAAATAGGATCATTCATAAGATATGAAAATGTAAGAATACACATATAAGGGGAGATAGCATGATATTCCCAATATAAAGGATACAACAATGATAGCTCAAATGGATAATGTAGTTATAGGACCAAAAATTAAGATCAATAGTAGACTCTCAAAGGATCATAAGGCAATGTAGGGTCAAAACATTTGTACTCTATAAAGTAGGTATAGCAATTTAAGATCATATAAACACAAGATAGCAATATGAGATCATCATGTAAGACACAGTGACATGAGACTAAGATGTAACAATGCAATCATCTAAAATATAGCAATATATTATCATCCTATGTGTTATAAAGTTTTAGTAATGTTAGATGAATGAAGTGCACTAAATAATATGAAATAACAATGTGAGATCAAAGTAGACATGGTATAATAATGTAAGATCAATTATATTCTCTAAATTAGCAAGATATAGCAATGACGGATCATAAAGAACATGCTCTCAATGGCCAAATAAGATAGTTAATAATGAATAACTTGCCCTTAGTAATTATAAATATAACAATAAGATATTACATGCATAATGTTCAATGTAGATAGATATAACAATGTTAAATCATATAAAAGATGTACATGACAGGAAGATATGATAATAACGCATCATGATAAGACAATAATGGATCATAGACAAGATGCTAAAGATAGTTAGAAATAATAGATCAATGTAGGGACAAGACAATGCTCTATGAAGCTAGATTGAATAATGTAGGAACATATGTGAAGCATAGTTATGGGGATCATAGAATAAGAGTTGGGGGTCAAAATGTAACATGTTCCTAAGAGAAATATATGATAATAATGCATCATGATATGACAATAATGGATCATAGACAAGATGCTAAAGATAGTTAGAAATAATACATCAATGAAGGTGCATAAGACAATGCTCTAAGAAGCTAAATCAATTAATGTAGGAACATGTGTAAAGTAAAGTCATAGGGATCATAGAATAAGTGTTGAGAGTCAAAATGTAAGAGACAAAGGATAAAGGAGAAGGACCACAAAAAGAGTTAATCAAGTAGAGAAAATGAGATAAGACAATGTAAAGATGAATCATGTGGAAGACAAATATTACAAAAATGTGACAATGATAAAGACCAAAAGCAAAGTGAGATAAGGCATGACAATCAAGAGATAAAGGAGATCCAACATGACCCCCCAAGTGGGGTAAAGAACTATAAAGTAAACACAAAGACTAAATAAAGCGCATGCACACCTCAAGTGGGAGAGAATGACATAAATAAGTTATGCATATCCCAAAAGATAAAATAATAGACAAAGAAAGGTATGACTCATATCTAAGAAATGGATTCATATGTTGTATTAGGTGGTTTCTCTTTTATGTTATGTATGACCTTAATGTGTATCCTTCGTTTGTCTGTAAACTACTAAATTTTATGTTGGAATGCAATGCCTCTATGTATAAAATATCCATGCATATAGTGAGAGGTACATTTAGAAAAAAGATCAAAAGATAAACCATTAAGGATCATTTCTAAATCCATGCTATTCTTATGTGAACTAGTGCTAGAGAAATAGTCAATGAAAGCATAAGCTAAATCAACAATGAAGTATGTAAGCAAATGAATCAAACCATTCTAAAGCTTTGCCATATAAGTACAATCTAAGCTTACTAATCAATAAGACGACATCATCTATGTGCATATAACTAGAAGAAAGAAAGATTCCACATACAAAGAAGCATGCATAGAACCACCACAAGCATCATGTAACAATTCCTCATGAAGACTTATGTTATCATCATGTAAACCAATGAATCAACAATATATTCTACATGATGAGCTAATGTATCATCATCAAGGCACAAGCAATCATGTGAAACATGACAAGCAATAAAATAATCATCATAAACGCTATCAACATCAAGTGGAATGTAAGGTAATGCATCTATAGGTTCTTCATGATATATATAAAGAGCATGAAAAAGAATCGATAAAATGTGTGGCACTAGGGTAGTCGTCATAAATAGGTAGGCCCCAAATAAACAAGCATAGCTCTAATCTTTGAAGATGGTTCGTAATGCATATGACCATGGCATGCAAAAGGAGTATCAACATACAACAATATCATGACTAGGAGGTAAGATTATGTAATCGATGTTCATCCTACAAGATGTATCACAAGGTAGATCATCAATAAGCATGTACTCATTGCCATCACAATCCATATGATCATCATTCAATTCTTCCTTCATTATGTAAAAGCAAAGGAGACTCAACATAATCAACATGTTCATCATAATCATCATTATTCACTCATAACCAATCATGTGTAACATGAGTAAAATAGAATCATCATTAGAAAAATTTCATTAAAATTAGGCAACGTAACAAAATCACATAACTCTATACTATCATGACATATAGAGGATAAGTCATCATAAGGCATACCAATATCATGGATAGGTAAGGCATATGATAGATCCTTGCGAGAAGTATAATCATCAATGTTACAAGACAAAAGATTGGCATTAATGGAGTGAACAAAAGGACTAGGGATCTCCAATAGCATAGGATTCACAATTACTAGCTTTTTAAGGTGGAGAAATATAAAACATAATAAATCAAAACCTCTATAGAGATCATATCCATATTTAAAGCATATAATTGCATTAGGAATCAATGATATAGATGTCATGTGAAACAAATGAAAGAAACGTGTCAAAATCTAAAATAAATGCATGCAAATCAGCTAAAGAAGAAACCCTAGAATTTATTGTTGTGTAATGGAAAGCTAGGGTGGGATGGTGGAAAAACTATGTATCACTATGCAACCCTAAACCTTAAAAATGAAAGGATAAGACAATAAATGACAAAACCCTAGGTAAATCTAGAAAAAACAGATCTGAAAATGTGCCAAAATGTAAACCCCGAGTTCGGACAAGGACGGGTGAGGTAGGTAAGAGATAACTAGGGGAAGCAACACCAAATCATAAGAAGAAGGATATGTCAAAAAAAATAAGAACAAATAAGAGAAAAACTTGAAACAAATGGAAAATTGAATAACCTAATTTGTGTTTCAAGGTTGGTAAGCGTGTCAAGTTAACCAAAATGAAAAGAAAAAATAGATACAAGTATAATCTAGGGCAATTAGTTAAGGCAAGAGCATCAATCAACTTAGATTAAATTGTAGTTGTTGGAGTGGAATAGATTAGATCAAGTAATATCAAATAGAAGGTAATCCAACGATGCTCTAGAGTCCTAGACAATCATGTATGAAAATCAAAATCAAAATATTCCTTTCTACTCTATGTTTGGTTGACTTTGTTGTTCTAGAGCTAGTTCACACCTACAAACACATTATGTCTCCATGAACTAGTTTTATTTATGTTCTTGGATTTTGCCTTGGGAACTCTAGCACATTCTTAGGGCTTCTCTATAAAGTTGATGATATTTATAATACCTTGACAAATAACAAGCTTTAAACTTGCACATGGATCCAAAATGGTTGCTAGGTGATTTGCATGCACTAGGACGAGTGTGTGATCAAATATGATAGATGTGAATTATTATTCTTGAATGTCCTTGTGTTGAGAGATTTTGAATAATGTTTTTGGACAGTTGATGCATCCACTAGATTTGTGTCTTTTAAAATAAATGCAAATTGATATATTTGTATACATGGTGCAAAAATTAGTTTGAAGTCAACTTGGGACCAAAATGTAAGATGGGGTAAATCAGCTAAACATTTATCATGGCTGCAATGATGGCCTCACACTTGCAGACATGGCCTGGGTCAAATAACTAGGTTGAATCAATGTTCAATAGCAATGAAATATGTATAAGAATTTGGTTAATGATCAAAATCAAACAAATTAGCCAATTGGACTAGGATTGCAAGCACATGAGCATATGATTAGATGCAAGGAAGGCTAGGTATACGTGCACATCTATTCACAAAAATGTGGCATTTGTAACTATTTAAATGCATTGAGACATGGCCTCAAACTAAGCACAAAATTAAATGGAAAAATGTGTCAGGCATGCATTTTTCACCATTACAAAAAGATATGTAGCAAAAAAAACTATATTTGATGTTCACACACATTTTACAAATTTCATAGAAATTAGTAGTGTAATACTTTGTCAAAATTGTATCAAAACTCTTAACCAAATAAATTTTGCCATCCATTTTCTGTTTAGTGTTAGTTTTCATCCTTCACAATCAAGAGATTACTAATCTATTCAAAAAATGTTAGGGGGTTGTTGCCATGCATTGACTGTAGTTTGATGATATTGAGATATACGAGTGGTACCACAAAGTTGAAGTTTTCGTCACCTGATTATTACTTCTCAACTCTTCTCTGGGCAGGCCCCCAAAATGCAACAATTTTGAGGCAACTTTGAGTTACTTCGATTAGAATAGCCTCTTTTTCCTGATTGTCATATTTTTTAGCTCAAAAGTCCAACATGCATAATCACAATTATCTTTTTCCTGGTTGAAAATTCTACAGTTTTTAGTGTTAATGGTTTATAGTATATAGTAAAAAGAAATATTTATTATTATGTATACTAGCTTCTCATTATTGATGATTACTTTTAGCACAGATATTTCAATCTTAAAATTTACATAGTTACCTCCAAGCTTGATATATTTCAACAAAATTAGTAATTCATGTCCTACAAGCCAAATCTATTCATATAGAATTATCATTACCACAAATACTAAAACATAGCTGGGTTGTCTCACTCTATTCACAGAGTAACTATTTATTTAAGCAAATTTGTCCAAAAGAGATGTTATGACTCCCTGCGAAATAGGATGATACAAATCTCTGACTTCTTCAAATACTCTTCTAGCAAGCTTCTTACCTTCTTCCCCAGAGTTGCTTTGTAACAGTCCTGTATACAGTGGCCTAAGATACTTCATCCTTCCAACTTCTTTAAGACACGTCTCAATTTTCCCAAATAAAGATGTATAACCCGAATATGCAGCAATTGTTAAAAATAATACTTTGACGTCCCAATTGTTGCTTTCACTAAATTGAAACCGTCCATCCAGAGTTGATATCTGCACTTGCAAAAGAAATCAGTTAGATGACCACAAACTAGCCCACATTGTATGCTTGTTTGAAGTTGGATCTATCTCTTCTCATCAGACCAATGTACTATATATTAAATTATACAACTGGTTCTATTTGAAACAGGCTGGATGAAAATATTTGTATTTTTCAAAGTGATAGACAAAACCAAGCAAACTAAGAATATAATGCTGCTTTTTTTCCTTTGATTTTACTTGATTAGAAGGAAGTGAACAAAAAAGGCATAGAAAGGCTAGAAAATGTTACAGTACTTGTAAATATCTGTACCCTACCTTATTTCCTCACTTTGGAGTATATTCAAGCAACCGTTTGCCGTTATTAAGTTTAATGCATACAGATGACAAAAAAATTAAAGGGCACACAAAAGCAAGCAGGTACAACATAAGGCACATGCACACCTGGGATTGTTCAAGTTTGGAAGGTAGATTCTTCAAGAAGAGCTGCCACTCCCAACCTTTCCAATCAATAACATCTTCATCAGAGAGCATTTTTCCAGCTACAAAGTTGTGCGAGGCAACCAAAACCTTATCGTGGATTGTGGAAATCGGTTCCATGAAATCTGGAGGAATGCCAATGCCATGTATCCAAACATCCAAATCAATTTCCTTCTCTATGCCTGGCAGATTCTTCTTCAAAAAGTCTAAGAATGTTTCCGTGTCAATGGATTGAAACTTGAAGTTTGTAATATACTTCTTCAAGAACTCATCAAAAGCAGCGCGTCCAACCTGCATCTCACATAGTCTTTTCCCTTTTCAGATAACTTACACAAAAACCAAACTTCCTTGCATTGTTTGAAGCAGAAAAATAGACCAAAGTGCATCAACGGATCAAATGCATTTACTGCCAAAATAACACCAAACAATATGAAATGAAAAAGAATTTCAGCTCTCTGTGTGGTTGTGTTTTAGATGGCTGCTTAACAAATATGCACAAATTAATTACAATCTGCCTAAAGTGACAAGTTCCATCATTCCTTCAGAACTGGGTACACCCTGTGTTATCTCAAGTGATACATAGCAGATGTGTGAGTGATCCTATTGGACTTTTATTCTTTTACACATGTTCCAAGGAGACATTTAACCACAACTCAGTTGCCCGTCCCCAATCACCTGCTTTCCTATTATTTCTAGGATATCAGGACTACTTCTAGGCATCCCCATTTTGTGTTCCCCCACCAACTCCCTATCATCTACTCCCCCCTCCTCCCCTTGCCCAACCACAGAATGGGACTCTATGGAAGATAGATTTCACCATTTCCTGGATAGAATGATTCTTCTAAGACCTTCAACTGTTGGCAAGATGGTATGATTTCCCTCACATTGGAACTATTTCCTAAATTCTAACGCATGCCCTTGCAAAGGCATATTCAAACAGATTTTTTGATTTTGAGCTGCTGGGGTTCAAGGCACAAACACTATTCTGAGGTTTCTCGTAATGACTAAAGGAAATTACACTGGAGACAAGAGGCCAGGCTGATCTAGAAATTACACCTAATCACTGGAGGAAATGCTTTGATCATACGACAGTGGAAGTTCAATAGTCTCGCCCATGAATACATGGCAAGAGGATTTGCAATTATCTATTGGGTCTTGGCTCTAGTCGTATCAGCTTAAATAAGTGTGTTGCTTTTGAGGCCATAGTGGCACCTGCTAAAAGTAGAAATTTCTCCTTTGACGGAAAAAAACATCACAAATGCCTGCCAAGAGGATAAGTATATCAGCACCCAAAGAAAAAGATCAGAATACCTACCTGCCGCTCAATGCGCCATAGGAACTGAAAACCCTTCTCATAAGGCACTCTGGAGTAAATATCATCAGGATGAATCCCTTCCTGATTTGTTTTCAGTTTTGTAAACCCCATATTGTCCTTGAAATTTTGTACATCCTCCCTCAAAGCAGCACATCCCAACCCAATGCTCAAATCAGCATGTTCCTTGCCCTGTACCACTTCTACAATTCTTCGCTCTGCATACGTTGTAAAACCCTGCATAAACCCTCCAGAACATAAACCCTCGAAACCACCATTTAAAAACAAAAACATTCCATTTTTCAGAATCAAAATTGGATAAAGGAGTTAAAATTAATATACTGGTTGGATGTTTTTACCTAAAATAGATATTTCTTGGAAAGGAAAGGTCCTTTAAGGTCCACAATTATTTGTGCCCAGATAACCTAATCGTGCTTAGAGTTCAGGGCAGAACTCGGCATATGAAAACCCCCTGCACGATAGATTGTGCTTAGACAATGGGGTTTGCATACCCTATCCTCCTCAGGATTCAAACTTCGGCCTCTGCCATAGGAACATAGGCATTTCACCAACAGGCTCAGTAAAGGAAGTAAAGAAACTTTATTAAAGATAGCGATAGATGATGAAAGTTGAATAGAGAGTAAATCGTAGGGTTGAGAAGAATAAAGAAACAACTTTAATTTATAATTGTATTTAACTAGGACACGATACAAACTGTATATAAGATGGCTGGAGGCAATCAAGTAAGATAACTTAAGATTGAGAGATGAAGCGGATAGAAGCCAGATTTTAACTTGGAAATTGACAGACAAAGTTACAGCTGAATTCAGACTAGAGAAATCTCTGAATGAATGTTTTATAGATGTGAGTTTTAAATGTCATAATCTCTTTGGTATTTTTTAAGCAATTAGTGTTTCTGCAGTGAATCATTATGTAATAAGTTAATACTTTTTGGAGGGAATCAGCTGTGTTGATATGAAATAATTTTTCATGATGCATCTTTCATAAGAAGTGGTCCATAATTACCCATCTTACATGAGCTTGCATGGTCAACTAGGCACTCATTGTTGATGCTCAGATGAGGGAGGTTGTGCAATTAAAATTAGTAAATTGAACCATCGGATAGGGGCAGTTGAAAGTAAGATCTTGGTCCAGGTAGTGCAACAACCATTAAGGGATTGAGGAATAATAATGCATACCTCATTCATCCAGAAATCATTGTTTGTAGCATTGGTGACGAGATTTCCAGTCCAACTGTGAGCAAGCTCATGTGCCACAATATGCGCCCCGCTTAAATCCCCAACAATTGCAGTGGGTGTTAAGAAAACCAGCCTGGGATTCTCCATGCCACCATAAGGAAAACTGGGGGGTAGTACCACAAGATCAAATCTTTCCCAATCATATTCACCAAACAGATTCTCTGCCTGCTTAATCATCTCCTCTGTGTTAACAAATTCCCTTTCTGCAGCTTCCAGAATAGGGGAAGGCTCAGAATAAACTCTAGTCCTGGGACCCACTTCCCTGGAAGCAATATTCCCCACCACAAACGCAAACAGATACGGAGGTATGGGCTGCTGCATGGAGAAATGCTCAACAACTCTTCCATGGGCAACCCACTTGGCATCGGAGCACGCTCCATTGGCTTCTCCAATACAGGGCTCAGCTCTACCCATGTGGGCAGCAGACATTGCAGAGCTCATTTCTTGGGGAATGTTGAGCAGAGCAGAATAACGAACCCTTGCTCTGGGTGTGTCTTGACAAGGGAATATAGAACGAGCATGGATTGACTGACACTGGGTATAGACATAAGGTAGTTTTTTTCCTGCGGTCTGTGATGGATTCAGCCATTGGAGAGCTGAGGCAGATTCATGGGTTTTAAATGTTATGTGGAAAGACGATTGGTCTGTGAGAAAGACGTTGAGAAGGGTGCCTTTGATGGGGTCTGAATGGTTTTGTAGAGAAAAGGACATGGGGTTGGTTGAGGGTGTGTTTGTAACAGTGTGGATTGTGAGGGATCTGGTGTCCAGGAAGAGATCTCCTGTGTGGGGATGTTGGAGAGTATAGGTTGCAGACCCATCGATTGTTTTCGTGTCGAAATCCAAATACAGGGAAAGATGGATGTGGGTTGTCAGGGGATGGCTCGAGTCTGTGAAGGAGTGAGGATCAAATGGGGCCATTTCTCCGCTCGCAGCGTGGATTTTTCTAATTCAAGACGTCTATCAGACTAAAATTCGTTAGAAGAGAACTCTGCCAGTATAGGTAATAAAAATATAGAGACGCGTAAACAGAAAAATACCCGCGAAAAACAAAATAAATAGTTTATTTTTAATTATTTATTAAAGTTGAGGGACTGGATTCTGCTTAGTTTATAGGCTAGTAGTAAAAGTTTATTGGAATAAGAACAGAACAGATTACAAAGATAAAACAGATTATGTGCTGTCCAACAGCATAAAAACAAGAGGAAATTACAGCTAATAAAAAGTTGTCGAGGGACTGATTTTTTTTAAGAGGGAGTAAATTCTTTCATTTACAATTAAATTTTAAAATATATACTAAAATTAAATATATATAATATATATTTTTAAAATTTATTTGTAAACTGGAAGAATTTACTCCCTCTAAAAAAATCAGTCCCTCCAGTATATATATATATTATATGATAAAAGTAATTATGTTTTAGTAATTTTTTGGATCAATAATTTATGGTTCATAGGTTTGTTTCTATTATATTTCATAAAAAAAATATTATTCTTTTGTTTTGATTTTGAAAGTTTTTAGTTTAAAAGATTATTTACAAAACCTTCACATTCTACTCTATTTCTACATACCATCTTTATATCCTATTACTTTTATTCTAATACATTATTTTCAAAAGTTATTTCTATTAACTTAGTGCAAGAGCTATCATTTATGAGAGCCTTCATCAACTCAATGCCTTTGTATGTCTTCATACTCATTGTCCGCTTCACGAATTCCATACCCTTCACAACCTTCTTCTTTCTCCTTTCCTTGTTATTTGGCCACCTTGTTGTTACAAAGGGTTACCATTAGGCAATAACTATTTCATTATTTAATAGCATTGTCCTATTGATTGATGGAAATCCTACTTCTAGATTGCTTTGATGATTGTATCTTTTGATCCTCCCAAAAAACTCATCCTTATTAGAGATTTTGTCTTTCCCTTTATACTATCATTTTCCTCTTGGAAATCAAACATTACTACAATAAACATGCAATGTCTATATTAACCCTATACATGTGCTAAGTGTTTAAGAACTCATCCCCTGAAATCCACTACATTGCAAAGAAAAATGTTGTTATTGGTCTTAAAAACATATTTGAGTCTCTTCATTTTAGTTTCCCAAATGAAAGTCGTATGTATCTACATGCATATTAGACATACAAATATATCCATCTTGTTCAAAACTGAAGGTAGGATAAATGGTAAATGGGAATATTTTGAGGAGAGTCCAATGTCATCATTAATACTCCTTCCAATGCCTATGATTGTAATAAGTTTATGGCAAAGATCTATCTTGGTATGAATGAGATTTTACCATCTTATTATGGCAAGTTAACTCCTCCATCCATGTTTATAGTTATTATTTCATTGTTCTTTCTTATGATTGAATGATTGTATTCATCATTTGACTTTTGAGTCTTTCTTTTAGGCTAGGATATCGATCAAATTATGTATCTATTATACTCTCTTCTCTCATTTATATTGTCCAATTTGCTAAGGCATCCACTTCTTTATTTGTCTCCCTATATATGATTTATCAAAAATTCCAACTTATCTAATAAATGCCACACTTGTAGGAGGTTATTGTTTATTTCCAATTTTGAGATCTTTTCTTTTTTATTGCATTTACAATTATCATTAAAAAATCCTTCTATCTCGACTTGTTGACATTTATATCGAATGCAAACTTGAAGTCCTAGAATAAGAGCTTGGGTTTCAACTTCATTATTAGTTCTTTCTTTTAATTGTTTTGAAGCCATCACTATTATTTTACCTTGCTCATCTTTGATTATACAACCAACTCTTAATATTCCTAGATTGTCTTTTGAGGCTCAATCAAAATTCAATTTGAGTCATCTAGGTTTTGAGACTTTCCACTTAACTTCTTTTCTTAGTACTATAGAATTAACTTTTTTAGTCTCATTAACAACAAATTTATTGGTATTTTTTATGTAAGATATTATTGTAATAAAAATTAATGATATGTTTTAATTTAATACTTGAAATAAATATTTGTTTTCTTTGTGTAAATATGAAAACTTTTCAAAATTAATTAGTAATATTTTTATTGGTTAAAAATTTTATCTCTTTTGTAAAATATTTATGCTAATTGATGAATACATGTAATAACCCATTCCTAATTATTAAACTTAATTAATATTATTGTAAATAACACATGAATATACTCCAAATTAAAAATACATAACTAGTGGCTAAAGTCATTCATAGTTACACATGTCCATTTAAAATGAGTCAAATATTTTTATATTCACTTCAAAAGTCAAATTACAATATCAAAATTTACTTGGCACCTAAGGCCACAATATCATTATAGAGTACATTTCTAATCAAGTACATGAATGATTCACATCAAGTTACATTGTAGACCATAATAGTCTAGTGAACAACTAAGGTTCTTCTTCAACGCTTGCCTTCACTGGTTGACGAGAACATGGTTGAAGTGCTTTACCGCCCAACCATGAAGCTTATGCTTACCCGGTATTCTTTCGACTTGAAGAATGCCCGACCTTGCATGGAAATTTTAGAAAAAGAACAATTTGCAAGGTGGAATCTGGTGTGTGCCCATACATCAACATGCAAGTCTATCTACAAGTTAAAAAAGAATGCATGATCTATGTTGGGAATGGCAGATAGTGAAATCACAAAGTTCATCAATACATACATAATAAACAATATTTCTTGGCCAAGCATAATAAGTGTGTTGCAACAACAACAAACAATAGGTTCTAGTAAAGCAAACCTATACTCTTTGTACTCCATTTTGGCACCCGTCCCAAGAGGTAACTTTCTACTATAACAGTTATCTACCCTCTAGCAACAACTACCCATAGATGCTCTAGTCTACTAAGGTATCAATGTTTTGTTCCAATATTCAATTATTCTTTCTGAATGTCTTCAAGAAGAAATAGAATACTAATTTATACTCTAATCAGAAATCACATTTATGATTCATAGAGTAATTCAACAATCAGTCATATCATTCTTATGACTATATATGTGTGTGTGTGTGAAATGTGTAAAGTTAGTATCAACACAAACATTAATGAAACGATTTATATTCAAAGATTTGAAGCAAAGAAACTATTCTAATTTGCAACAAACTAAATCTTTCAAGAATGTTTCATTGTCCTCTATTCTTAATGATTCTTATAACCTATTGGCCCTCAGATTTCTATGTGCACAAAGGCTATTAGAATGACACTTAAGAAATGAGATTAGTATTCAACATGCAAGACAACTAAATGCCTACATGAAACTATATGCAAACAATGATGATGAAGGCTATGATGAGTGAAGGATGATGTTGATGATAAATGAACAAGTGGAGGTGGATACTATGGTAGTGATCTATATGATTCTATGCATGATTCTACATATGCTCAAATGCAAACTTAAAATGAACTAATCTAAAATGCAACTATGATGCAAGATGGGACATAAAATGCAACTATGATGCAAGATTTAAAGCTAAGATGTAATTGCAAAGCAAAACATGATTTAAAAACTAGCTATAAGACTCCAAAATGCTCCAAGCTCCAATGATAAACCTGCATGATAACTTTACTTCAAATGTGGATGCCAAATACAAGGCCCAAGGGTTGTATTTATAGCCTTTTCCAAGCATATAGTGAGGTGGCAATAATCAACGGTCCATATTCGAATAAGAAAAATGGATGTTGAAGATGAAGAGAATCAAGATGTTGTCCCCTTGACCAAAGAAAACATGCCATTTGGATGGAAGATTCAAGTGTGGGAAGAGAAGACCATGTGCTTCCAAAATTGGTGGAAGTGTGGGAAGAATAAGTCATGTGCTTTTAAATTGGTGGAAGTGTAGAAGGAATAAGTCATGTGCTCCAAAATTGGTGGAAGTGTGGGAGGAATAAGTCATGTGCTTTTTGAAATGAGTTGAATGTAATTCTAATTAAAAATTAGAGTTATTTATTTTCATGTGACCTTGGTGAGGTGGCACAAAAAGTTGTAGAAATGTGCTCTAATTCCTAATTGGATTTAGTGAAGATTAATTAAATAAAACAAGTTTAGGGAACCTTGTTTATTTAATTAATTTAGAAGAAGATGATTTAGATTTGGAGAATTAGAGAAGGGTGAACAATATAAATAAATTGAGAATTTATTTATACGTAGTTGAAATATTAATCAAATAGCTAGTATTTAATTAATTAAAGGTGATGACGGTTTTTAGGTGTATACAATTTTCCCCTCTTTGAAGTAATGTGTTTACACGTTGCTTCAAAGAAAAATTTGATACTGATGCTTAGAAAAGTTTTCAATGCCCTAGACGATGCCCCAAACGTTGATTTTTAGGTACTGGCGGATATATGCCCCCTGGAGAGATAAATCGGTAAAATGTGGATTTTTTGATGTTTTTTCGAGGATTCGACAATTGTGTGATGATGATCCAACATGAAACCAATGATACTTTGATATCAAACACGATTTGTCTCTCAAAATTTGATTCTACACTCTCTCCTTGAACAGTTTTGATTAGTTAAATCCCATTTTTTATAATAAATCCCACTATAATTCCCTCCATTGTCCTTTAAAAAGGTAAAAAAGTGGGAAAAGTGAATTCATTTGCACATTGTGAGTTTGGAGAATTTGGAGAGTGGAGAGCTAGAGGAAGATGGAGATCCCTTCTCACAAGCATCGTTTCAAGCGCCTTCGTCGCCATGGTCATCCAGCTGCAGCTAGACCTACGATACGCATTACGAGAAACCTCCTTTAGTCATTTTCCCACCTTTTTATTGATGTTTTGAAGTTGGTATATAGATGTTGTAGGCCATTTAAAGTCATTTTTGCACTTTTGGGGGGTATTTTTGTTGTTTTCAAGTCATTTTTGGGAGTTTCTGGGAGTTTCTGGGAGTTTTGGTGCCTCTTGTTTATGTTCTAGCGCCTTTTGCTTGAGTTGTGGCACCTTTTGCTTCTATTTTGGCGCCTTTGAGGTCCCAAATGGCACCTTTTGCAAGCTTGAATTCATATTTTTGACCTTTTTGACCTTGAAATGGCGCCTTCTACTCATTATATGGCACCTTTTGTAAGCTTGAGGGTTTTTCCCTTGAATGATTCCTAATGATTTGCCCTATTGTTTTACTTGTCTGACGATGTTTGATTTATTAAAGTCCTTTCGGTTATGTCAAATGTTGCATTGTTGATGTTTGTTGAGGCGTGTATAATGTTCATGAATCATGTTAGTCATTGCATTGTTCTATTCAATGATGGTTTTGATTGATCTCAATCTGATTGTGTGATGTTCATTGCTTGATTGATGATATAGTTGATGATTTGATCTCATGATAGGTGAGATTCAAATGATAGGATAACTTGATGATGTTTTGACCTCATGATAGGTGAGGATCGATGGTAGTACTGATGATGTATCGACATCATGATAGGTGAGGATCGATGGTAGGATTGAAGATGTATCGACCTCATGATAAGTGAGGATTGATGGTAGCATTCACTAATGTATCGACCTCATGATAGGTGTGGATCGATGGTAGGATTGATGATGTATTGACCTCATGATAGGTGAGGGTCGATGGTAGGATTCACGGATGTATCAACCTCATGATAGGTGAGGATCGATGGTAGGATTGATGTATCGACCTCATGATAGGTGAGGATTGATGGTAGGATTGATGATGCATCGACCTCATGATAGGTGAGGATCGATGGTAGGATTGATGATGTATCGACCTCATGATAGGTGAGGATCTATGATAGGACTGATGATGTATTGACCTCATGATAGGTGAGGATCGATGGTAGGATTGATGATGTATCGACCTCATGATAGGTGAGGATCGACGATAGGATTGATGATGCATCGACCTCATGATAGGTGAGGATCGATGATAGGATTTACTAATTTATCGACCTCATGATAGGTGAGGATCAATGATAGATGCACTGAGGATTGTCTTGATTGATTGATTTGATTGTCTTGATTGATTGATTTGATGGTCTTGATTGAACCTGATTTGATTGACTGATGATCTTGATTGAACATGATTTGATTGACTAATGACCTTGATTGAACATTGTGTTAGGGCTAAATTTGATAGATTGATTGATGTAATGCTGATTTATTTCCCATAATATGGTTAGGAGAACTTTGATGTGCTCCAGTCTTGAGAGCGTTTCCTGAAGACATGGGAGATAGTTCATCAGTTGACTCAGGAAGATTTAGATATTATCGCCTGTTGTGGGTTGAAATCCTTGATAGATATACCCCAATATAGGATTAATAGGGGTTTGTTGACTGCTCTAGCGGAGAGGTGGCATAGTGACCACAATACCTTTCATCTGGCTACTGGGGAGATGACAGTTACTCTAAAGGATGTTTATCGTATCCTGTGGATTACGGTGATGGGCGAGATAGTTGTGTATGAAAGAGTAGAGCAAGGCGGGACCAATTCCTTACGTAGTATTTTCTAAGATGATCATGTTTCAAGCCATTGGGTCCCCTGGCAAGAGATGG
Organism: Sequoia sempervirens; assembly: GCA_007258455.2. Classification (NCBI taxonomy): domain Eukaryota; kingdom Viridiplantae; phylum Streptophyta; class Pinopsida; order Cupressales; family Cupressaceae; genus Sequoia; species Sequoia sempervirens. The sequence continues at coordinate 15,367 of VDFB02268882.1, read as the reverse complement.
TCGGGAAATATGATCCTCTACTATGTGTTCTTTATGGGTTTGTTGGCGGATTCCTTTGTCCTGGCCGTAGGTCAAAGGGATTTTCGGTGGGTTGGGGTCGAGTATTGGAGCGTATGACACTGCAGGGGACCAGATATGCATGGGGTTTGTGTATGTTAGCCCATTTGTATCATGATTTGCACTAGGTTGTGTATTGTGGGGTGATGAGTCTCTCTTCCAAAATTACACTATTGCAGACATGGGCATGAGAGCATATAGCGATCACTCAACCATTAGGAGATAGACAACGACCAGTAGGTGGACCCTATGTGTTCAGCTACAGTGGTCAATGTGTTCAGCATAAGCTGGAAAAATTAGCTTATTGGAGACGTGTCCTAGATGATCTGGAGACTGTGACATGGCGCCCATACCTGGATTGTGAGATGTGGCCAGAGGATCAAGTGGAGATGCCATACATGTTGTTATCGTGATATTTGATTAGATGGACACATTATGTGCTTGAGAGATATTTGTATCTACTGGTTTGTTGGCAGTTTGGACGAGTTCAGGCGATGCCCCATGAGTTTTCCCATTATGCAAAGCGACGACAAAATGTGATAGAGTGGGCGCCATTTTGTGTGTGTGAAATGTATAAAGTTAGTATCAACATAAACCTTAATGAAATGATTTATATTCAAAGATTCGAAGCAAAGAAACTATTCTAATTTGTAACAAACTAAATCTTTCAAGAACGTCTCATTGTCCTCTATTCTCAATGATTCTTATAACCTTTTGGCCCTCATATTTCTATGTGCACAAAGGCTATTAGAATGACACTTAAGAAACGAGATTAGTATTCAACATGCAAGACAACTAAATGCCTACATGAAACTATATGCAAACAATGATGATGAAGGCTATGATTAGTGAAGCATGATGTTGATGATAAATGAACAAGTGGAGGTGGATATTATGGTAGTGATCTATATGATTCTATGCATGATTATACACATGCTCAAATGAAAACTTAAAATGCAACTATGATGCAAGATGGGACATAAAATGCAACTATGATGCAATATTTAAAGCTAAGATGTAAATGCAAAGCAAAAAATGATGTAAAAACTAGCTATAAGACTCCAAAATACTCCAAGCTCCAATGATAGACCTGCATGATAACTTTACTTCAAATGTTGATGCCAAATACAAGGCCCAAGGGTTGTATTTATAGCCTTTTCCAAGCATATAGTGAGGTGGCAATAATCAACGGTCCATATTCGAATAAGAAAAATGGATGGTGAAGATGAAGAGAATCAAGATGTTGTCCCCTTGACCAAAGACAACATGCCATTTGGATGGGAGAATCTCTTGACCAATGGGCAACATTCCATTTGGATGGAAAATTCAAGTGTGGGAAGAGAAGACCATGTGCTTCCAAAATTGGTGGAAGTGTGGGAAGAATAAGTCATGTGCTTTTAAATTGGTGGAAGTGTGGGAAGAATAAGTTGTGCTCCAAAATTGGTGGAAGTGTGGGAGGAATAAGTCATGTGCTTTTTGAAATGAGTTGAATGTAATTCTAATTAAAAATTAGAGTTATTTATTTTCATGTGACCTTGGTGAGGTGGCACAAGAAGTTGTAGAAATGTGCTCTAATTCCTAATTGGATTTAGAGAAGATTAATTAAATAAAACAAGTTTAGGGAACCTTGTTTATTAAATTAATTTAGAAGAAGATGATTTAGATTTGGAGAATTAGATAAGGGTGAACAATATAATTAAATTGAGAATTTATTTATACGTAATTGAAATATTAATCAAATAGCTAGTATTTAATTAATTAAAGGTGATGACCGTTTTTAGGTGTATACAATATCTGCTTAACATCTTAAGAATTTTCCTTTTTTAAATGTACTAAAAAAAAAAGAAGGTATGTCACAAGTATGTGTATGTACGTAGACGAATTCTATGTGTATACACATATATGTGCCTACTAATGTTTAAGTTTGTGCATACGTTCTGAAATAATTATAAAAATTTAGATTTGTAATATTAAAATAGTATTCCCTCGACATTTCTTGTCAAAATAAATATTCTAAGCAAGTCTATGCTAACAGTTTCTCACATACTGTTATATTCTATCAGTGTTGTTTCCATAAGAACATTCATTGTTGTATTGTTTCCTTTTAAACAGTCATAAAATAAGTTGTTTACATATGAACATTCAATGTTTAAACAAATAAAGTATTGTTTCCTACTAAATAGTCATAAAACAAGTTGTTTACATATGAACATTTAATGTTTAAACAAAAAAAGTATTGTTTCCTACTAATCAGTCATAAAACAAGTTGTTTACATATGAATATTCAATGTTTAAACAAAACAAGTATTGTTTCTTACTAAACAGTCATAAAAAAAGTTGTTTACATATGAACATTCATTGTTTGAACAGGATAGGTGTTGTTTCCTACTAAACAGTTGTAAAGTAAGTTGTTTACATACTAAACAGTTTATAGAGCAAAGTTATTTCCAACTATAATGATAACTTTTCAACAAAACAGAATTGTTTGCTAAAGAATAACTTGTGTTTGCATCAATACATTTATGTCTCAAACTAACAAAATATATTTAAAGACAATTAATGTCGTTTACTCATTTTGCTGATATTAAACTGTTTACATGCTACATATTCACTTACAAGTAAATGTTCGTCATTTAATATTGAACGGGTTTGTCCATCATGAATAGAAAACAAACAATTCAGATAGCATAGTTTCAACCTTAAGAACAAAATGTTTATAATCCAGATCTTGAACTCTTTCATCACTAGAATCACTATGAGCAACTTGATATTATAAAGAAACCAAGTTCGACATGCTTGTCGGTGAATTTCTTAAGCAATATTTCAGTTAAGAAAACAAGGAGGCTTCAGTATCAAACAGTATTTTAGCCTACTCGGGTTGCAACAAAATAAACCAAGGTTGTTCTAGTTTTGGACCCATTTCTACGGTCGGGTACCTCCTATCTTAACCCCAAGTTTCATTCAAATTTACCCTTATGGGAATACTGGTGTATTCCTTAATGCATGTTGCTCTATACTTCATGCAGACTCATATATGATACTAAATCAAATAAATTATACTATTGATCATGAGGATCAATCCTTACAATTTTACAAAGAAACCCTTCTCTAACATCTGATCGATTCTTCTAATCAAGGGTTCTTCTTTATACATATATGTTTACCACAGTCATGCATAAAAGAACAAATTTCCCCTTTTCCATTATCGAATAGGCCGATAATGGAAAGTGTTTTCTTTTAAAGATAACACTGTCGACACATAATGAAGGTAACATAGAGGATTTTTTCCTCTTTTCATAGGTTCGACAAGCGAACCCTTACAAAATCAACACCAAATGGTACACAATAAATTGGACTACGATTTCCGTTAGCTAAGATATGGTTTACTCTATTGAGCGAACATTCTTAACAGTCGCTTCATAGGTTGTGATGCCTCATAGTAGCACAGAAGGTTGGTTGAATGGCTCCATCCAAGTTACTAACATGAGCAGGCCGTAGGCCATGCGAATCCCCCAAAGGGTGGTCGCCAATCTTTACCTTTGGCCTAAGCCAAAACACAGGGACAGTAACATTATATGCCACTATACATTCAGTTCTACCTTCAAATGCATTGATAAACACTAGCTAAAGAAATGAAAAGATATGGTAGTGATATCGATACTATTGAATTACCTCAATGGTTGAGCCTTTCGATTGAAGCTTTCCTCTTATTTTTCCTACAACTTCGATCTCTTTTATGCCTTTTGGGTGCTTGTCGATTTTCTTCCAAATCAATCCCCTACTTTTTACCCACCACCTTCATTCAAAATGGTAACCTCCACATCTTGCATGCAACTGGGTGCTAACATTATGGCTTTTATGCCATAGCCGCCATCTAATTTTGAATAATGCCTTTATTATTAGGTAGGCCACAACCATCGTGGGTCTACCTTGTAATCTTCATTGATTTTTCCATAGTCCGACTCTCAATGCATCAGTTATCAACTTAATTTCAATTCAAATTTGAATATGTATTGTAGTACCCCTCCAGTTGCTACTATGTGTATTAGTTTGCTTGTGTTCGTTTGCTAGTTTGCTTGTGTTTGTTTGCTAGTCGTTTAGCTATTTTGGATACTATATTATATTGCTTCTAGTTACAACACTAATGATATGTTAGTTGTTAAACTTTGTGGATGATTCATTGAATATCGAGATTATCTGGTTAAGTTCGTATGAAGACATTATGATAGACGTGTGTGTGTTATGGATATGTTGTTTCTAAGTTTTAATGTGGTTATCATGATGTGATTGATGTTTATGATATAATGATGCTCGTCAGTTTTGGTGAAGAAGACAGTGTAGCACTACTCACTCATGAGTACCCTGCTACGCTGCGACTCTTCTTCACAGTGTGTTTGCTGATATATGATTATATGTTTAACATTGATGTTTTTTGCAGATACAGGTACCAGGTATCGGCTCCACTTGCTTGTCAGGTCTGAGCGTACCCTAATCCAATGAAATCAAGTTGAACCGGAGATAGTGTCAGGTCCTCATTTAACCATCATTCTTCATTAAACGAGTATCCAATTGTCGCCCGTTGTCGTTTGTTGTTTTGTCTTGTCGTGTCAATTTTGTTTGTGTTATTTTATTTGGAACTTAATTACTATTTAATTTAGTTAAATGGCTAATTTGTTAATATATTTGATTAAATGTAAATTTGTTTAAATATTAGAATAAACGTTTATGTTTATGTTTATGGTTTAATTTATTAATTTAAATTAAACAAGTCATTTAATTAAAAGAGAATGTTAATTTTGTGAAAAGGAATTTCTTTAAAAGTAATTAATGAATTACTTGTGCAAATAGGATTTATGTGAAAAGCAAGTATTTTAAAAGAGTTGTTTTCAACAAGCTAAAAATATCTGAAAACATGACTTGAGGGAAAATATCTTAGATATTTAATGATTATAACTGATTGAGCAATTTTGGAATGCATGATTACAATCAGTTAAGTTTTGTAACTTGAAGTAATTAATGGAATTAAAAGCTTTTTGGGGGTTGCAAATTGATGTACGACAATTTTCTGGAAGATTTTTCACAACAGTGGATTTTAGGAAATTTTTGTATGGCAGTTGTTCTGGAGAAGCTTTCATCTTAGTTTTGGTTGCAAATATATTATTGGGTTGGATTGATTTGGGTTCTTCGTCAAATAGCTAGTGCTTGAGCAGGATTGACAAGAGCTTCAAAATTTGATTCTACTCAGCTATCAAGTTTTATCAGGTTTTTCTTCTTTTAGATTTCTTGCAAGTTCTTCAATAAAATTTGTGGAAAAGAATTTATCTACCAAATCTGCACATGCACAAAGAAACAATTAGAACAGGTCTTCTGAAATTAATGAAAAACGTAACAATATGTAGATAAGGAAAAGAATATAAGAAATATGTTTTTTAATCAGCAATTTATTATATGAATTATCCTATACACGGTTTATGCCATTCTTCGAATGGGAAAAGAATATTGGTTTTAGACTGAGGATTATTTGTCTAGTTGACTCGAACCTTGAAACCTCGTTTTGTGTTTCCTCGTATATGTTTATTGTAGCTTAAGGTTCTGCACTCTATGGCTTAGTCTTGAGACGCTAGATTTTCCTCATCTAACTTGGCCAGAGAATTATTCTCTTCTTTACTGAAACTAATCCAAATTTCACGTGATATATTCCTTTCCCTGGACATTGTCTCTGCTCATGATGTTTGGTGGTTTCATTTGGGTTTCAAACTTTTAAGTGATAGTACTTTTATCTGCCCCTCTGGCCGCTTCATCTTCACTCTGTTGTTAACTTGGAGATCGATTGAACTGTTGTCCCTGGTGCCTACTAGTGTATGAATATTTCTATTTTCATTTTGTTCTGGTTGCGCCGCTTATCTTGATCTCTAGTTGGGTATTTATTTAATTGCATAATTTTCTCTAAATACTATCTATTTAGAGTGTTGGTTGAAAATATAGATCTTTTTATTGTCTTACAAGCACTGTCCCTATTTAGATTCACTGGTTTTCATGCGTACCTCCCTCTCAGTATATTCGACTTTTCCTTTTAGATTTTTTCTGTGTTGCAGATCAACTGTTGGGTTTAATCAATTTTACCACACAGTTAATGTGCTTTGAATCTTTTGATCTTAAGGAAATTTCCTTAGCATAAACCACTAGGAAATCCTTATGTTGATATAAGGATGGCTGTTAGTTGTGACTTGGGGCATCGATAGATAACCTTACATAATAATTCCCTCCATGTTGTTAGGTAACACTCTTAATGGTGGCTATATGAAATGGAACCACGATGCCATATGTGGGTACTAGAACAACATCATTAATTGTTTCATTCGGTATCACCTTAATTCACCATTCATGTAGTGTCGTTGTTTTAAGTTTTGAGTCGGCACGCTGATGTTCTTAGCTGCATGGGTTGTATTCTAGCCATTTTCTCTTTCCATTGCAGCTGTAGAATTCAAAATTAAAATATTGACATAGTTTATTTAACCTCCTTGATACCATATGCAATTTTTCCCTGCTGCAACGCATGATCATAGAAAGGAGTGGACGTTTTATAACCTCCTTGATTTCAATCTCATCCTCTCACAGATGCAACATTTATACGTAGAAGGATGTAGAGGCTTAAAAATAGATTTTCTGATTTCTTTAATCGACCTAATCATTGCCTGTATTGATTTATATACTTATATACCCTTCTTAGCGCTATTTCTGAGAGCATTCCATTTTATTTTGCATGGTAGGTTTGATGTTACTTTGATAGATGTATCTTGTATGTATTTATTTTCCTTGAAGGGAGTATCGTTGTTATTTCATGACTGAGTGTTTTTCTTATTGGAACTCATAGACATTCTTTACTTCCAAACTTTTCTAAAACCGATGGTGGAGTTTATCTTCTTGCATGCACCGTTGTTTATGTCATCTTCTCCAGGTTAAATCAAGTCTTAATTTGACATCCTCCAGTAGACTTCAGTGTATAGCTAACTGTTATTGTTATGTATAAAGTTTGATGGCTCTAAAAATTGAATTAGTGTAATCAAAGTGTAGAAAACAAAGATCTGGGTTCCATTTATTTTACTGCACTGGTTATAGACTCATAAATGTGTACAAATTTTAATTTTGTGTGTGATCATGTTATTTAATCCTAAAACGTCGGGCAACATCAATAAAGGAATTTATATATGAAAGTATAAATAGTTATAGATATATAATTATGTTTTGCATAGACAATTATGCGGGTTTAAGTTAATTTCTATTTTTGAAAAATAGAATTATACTTTGATGTTATAGGACATGGTGTCTTGTCAAATATATATTTATATATAATATATAAAGGTATATGTTAGAAATTGATAAATTCTAGTTGTTTGCTTTTGGTATGGTAAAAGATATATTTTTTTTAATTAGAATAATCTCTCTAAAATGATTGGCATGTGTTTCCCTATGCATGATGCGTTTACTTTTCTTTCCTCTATGCATGCACAAGTTCTAATAGAAATTTTATCAAATCTTATTGTTTGCATGCCTTATTTGAAAGTTTATTAATATGTAATTTATCATTAATATTCTTTCCTATGAAATGAACTTCATGATAATTCCTTTTATATTTGGTAGTTATCGTGGTTAATTTATTATGAAGTGACTTGTGTGTAAATTGAATCCGTCAATTTATACTATTCTTGATAATGAATAGTTATAGATTTATTTTGTTTAAATAGAATAATATAACAAAACATATAATAATGTTAATTTATTATCTATTATAAATTTTAGATTGAATATAATGAATTTGTGATTGGGCCATTCATTATTAATATAATATTTAGTTCATGAAATATTGATAATAATGTGTGATGGTCGATAATGTGTCGATTTTAATCTATGTGTATGCTTATGATTTATTTTACTTCCAGAGGCTAAGTATGTAATTTCATGGTGTTTAGCTGGTTATGTTTATGTTTTAACTTTCTTTAGCAGTGTTATGATTTGGGACTTAGCCTTGCACAGATTGTTGATACCTTGAGGGAATTTTGGAAATTAAAATGCTTGTGTCGTGTCGAGATAAATATATATACATTTGTGATTTTGTTCTTTGTGCTTGGTGGCTATCCCTTGAATTTTAACATTGAGTAGTCATGTTATAGATGGAGTGGCTTTCGTTAGGGGCCGGAGCCCTAAGAGGTAACCAGGGTAACCTACCGAAAGTAGTTAACTCAATGAAAACCTAAATTAATGTATATGGGTTGGGTGATAAACATAATTTTAATTCAGATAAATAATTGCCTCACCTAGTGTCTTAATGCTTGTTTAGATTAAGAATAGGATTGAGAAGGCCTGGAATGGCTTAGTCGTCTACCTTTTCTTCTTGAAAGGTAATTCGACTCCACATGAGTTTGTCTAGGGGCCAAAAATCGGTAGAGACTGCCAGGGTAACTCTGGATGAGGGTCTGTAGTCTAGGAAGATTCACCAGGGTAACCTAGAACAACTATGTGATGACACTCTATCCTGAAGCATGTTTATGGTCTCTTTAGTAGAATCACCTGTGTTAATGTTTTTGCATCTGAGAGTTTACTTGTGATCTTGTAATTCAGATTCTGTCATGTCGTTATGTGTTGTCAGCCATGCAATGTAATGTATGTTCTTTGTTGTGTGTTTGATTGTCTACTGGACCTGTCACTATCTCCTAGCATGGAGGGAGTGGACCTTCGGGTTCCACGCGGTTGGGTGGAAACCGTGCTACACCTTCATTGGATACTCTTACAAATAACATTATACTTGTAGTTGGTTCTTGTTACTTCATTGATCGTGACAGTGGATGCAAAATGTGTTTGTGAACATAAATGTTGGATATGATGAGATCATTACCTTATTGTATATTTACCTCATGTTTATGAATGTACTCATTGTAACATCATTATGATGTATTGAGATTTGTGAGAATCTCACTAGATGTAATTTGAATATATAAATGTCTTGACTATATAAGTTTTGTAAAGTGGATCATTCATGAATGTGGTTTGTACTTGTGTTTTAAAAACTTTAATATTATGGTGTGATGTTCTTTATATTAATGTTTAAGTAACGTCTTCTTGGAATCCTTAAGACAATAGGTTTAATCGAATGACTTTTTAAAAAAAATTATTCGGATAATTCGCTACTTTATGCCTTGTCCTTTGGATTCCCTGGTGGGGCTTGTGTTTTAAAAACTTTAATATTATGGTGTGATGTTCTTATATTAATGTTTAAGTAACGTCATCTTGGAATCCTTAAGACAATAGGTTTAATCAAATGACTTTTTAAAAAAAATTATTCGGATAATTCACTACTTTATGCCTTGTCCTTTGGATTCCCTAGCGGGGCATTACATGTATACGTATTTATATGTACATATACATACATACATACATACATACATATATACATGTATATATATATACTTATATATTTGCATTTTTATGCATTTAAATGATTTTATTCACATCTTACCATGCATTCGAATAATATATATGTATATGTATATGTATATGTATATGTATATGTATATGTATATGTATATGTATATGTATATATAAATATGTATATATACATATATATATATATATATATATATATATATGTATATATATACATATATATATATACATATACATATATATATATATATATATATATGTTTTTAAATAAACATTCATATACAAGTTGCTTGTTTTGGAATGGCTCAAAGGTTCCATACACTATCATTTTAAGTAAGGAACTTGAATTTTTCATTTCGAGCTTCTTTACATATGTATATACATTTACTTCTACACTAAAGAAAGAATTTTCTTTACAATGCTCATTTTTAGTTCCTTCAAATCACAAGGTTTGAATTGACAATTAAATCTACTAACCATTCATTTGCAAGCACTGAAACAGTTCAAATCAAGAAAATTTTGCTTTGTTATATATGCAAATCAATCAAATGTCGGTCATCGTGCCATTGTAGTGTGTGCACCCAGATCCCAACTGGCTTACCATTTGATTCGGCTAAACAATCCTACTTCAACCGAGTTCTCGTCCTTCAACCTGTCACCCTACAAATGCACACACTTGCACTTGCAAATTGATCAGTAACGTCCAATTCTTGATGGCATAAAATACTTTTCAAAAAATCACAAATTCAACATCAGTCAACTCCTTTCATTCAATTTTTTGAATATTCCAAAATCTCCATTTAATATTTAATTGAATTTCATCAATAATTCAACTTTTTCATATTTAAATAAATATGCAATAAAATTGGGTTATGATATCCTTCCCCTCTTGGAAGAGACAACATCCCGATGTCTAATAAGTTAATTAAAAGAACATCATATCAAATTTTGAACATTCATGTCTATTTCAACATCACATCAGAAATATATGTCTATTTCAACATCAAATCAAAAAATATGTCTATTTCATCATATCAAAAATATATGTCTATTTCAACATCACATTAGAAATATATCTCTATTTCAGCATCAGATAAAAAATATATGTCTATTTCAACATCATAATTTTAAAGCATGAAATACCACAGTATCTCAATCCAAAAAATTTCAAATAAAATTACTGAGTTTCTTTTTCAAGAAAGAAAATGTGGAAAGGAGCATTCTATTTCTTTCACATCCTCCCAAGTTGCACTATCCTCTGAGTACTGGTCCCATTGGACCTTAAATTGAGCAATATCTTTGCTCCGCAACTTAATATTACATCTATCTAGGATTCTAATGGGCTCCACTAGCACCATTCCTAGATCTTGTACCTACAAGGATTGCCAATCAAGTACATGAGTCACATCAGGATGATATGGCTTAAGCAAATAAACATGAAACACATTATCAAGCTAGAGCAGGTGGTAGAGCTAGTCTATATGCAACTGGGTTAATCACTTCCAAGACTTCAAACAATCCCACATATCTTGGGGCCAACTTGGAAGACTCTCCAAAAGAAATAGAGCTTTTATGAGGTTTAACTCTCAAGAAAAAAATTTCCCCTGTTGCAAATTGTCTAAGAGTTCGGTTCTTGTCGGCATAACTCTTCTGTCAATCTGTCACCTCTTTCAATCTGCTCTTAATGACCCACAATTTCTCTTCCATTTCCTTAAGCATTTGAGGTCCTACTATGATCTTGTCCTCCAGTTTATCCCAACTAATGGGGGTACAACACTTTTTCCCATACAAGGATTCAAATGGTGCCATGCCTAAGGATATATGATAATATTTTTTGTAAGCAAGCTCTACCAAAGGAAAATATTTTTCCCACCTATACTATTGGTCAATACAATACATTCAGAGGAGGTCTTCAACTACCTAATTCACCCTCTTTGTTTTCCCGTCAATCTGAGGATGATAAGTCGAGCTAAAATTCATTTTAGTCCCCAATGCCACATTCAAGGTCATCCAAAAACTTTGAGATCATCTGTGTGTCCCTATCAGAAATGATAGTCTTGGGCACTCCATGCAAACAAAAGATCTCCTGAACAAATTTCTTAGCCAGTGTCAACAATCCATCCTTAAGGTTTCTCGGAATGAAGTGTGCAACCTTAGTCAACTTATCAATCATGACTAAGATGACATCATGCTTATTCTTACTCAACAAAAACTCCTATACAAAGTCCATACTGATCACCTGCCATTTATACTCAGGTATGTCATGAGGATATAATAACCCGACTGGGTGTGCATGCTCAGCCTTAACTCGCTAGCACTTCAAGCATTTGGATACGTACTCTACTACATCCTTCTTGAGTTTAGGCCAAAAATACAGAGTCTCCAACTCCACAATCTTCTTGGATACACCAGGGTGTCCTGAATACTTGGTGCATTGTGAACCTCTTCTAAAACCAACTTTCTTAGCTCTCTAGAGTCGAGAATATACATTCTCACCTGGCACCTCAAAATACCATCTGGTTCAATCTTGTACCCATTGAATCGATGATCCGAAGGATTTTATGCTAGGGCGCTCTTCACTCTTTCATAGCATTCATCCCCTAGAAGATTTTGGATTATCTACTACCTCAAGTTAAACCTTGTTGATATCATGGCTGTCATATGTCTTCGTCTACTAAGAGCATCAACCACTCTATTCTATTTCCCTTTTATATATTCAATTCTAAAGTCATACTCACTAAGGAATTCTAGCCACCTTATTTGTTTTGCATTAAGGTTTGGCTAGGTAAATATGTATCTCAATCCCAAGTGGTATGTCTTGAGTTCAAATGGCTTTCCCAAAAGATAACGTCTCCACATCTATAAGGCATGAACTATGTCTGCCAATTCCAAATCATGAGGCACATAGTTCACTTCATGTTGCTTGAGCTTTCTCGATTCATATGCCACCACTTGTTTGTCTTGCATTAATATTGCTCCCAATCCCTCTCCTAAAGCATCTATGATTACTATGAATCTCCCATTAGGATCAAGGATAGTCAATATTGGTGTTGTCATGAGCCTCTCCTTCAGGAGTTGGAATGCCTACTCACATTTCTCGATCCATTCAAACCATGTTCCCTTCCTTTGGACTAAGGTAATAGGAGATGCAATCTGGGAGAACCCTTCCACAAACTTCTTATAGTATCTGACGAGGCCCATGAATCCATGGACTTCCAACACATTATGAGGCACTAACCATTCCACGATCACCTTGATCTTCTTGGGTTCTATGGAGACTCCTTTAGCTGAAATAATATGGCCCAAATAGTGCACTCTATCCTAATAGAATGAACACTTGGACAACTTTCCAAAGAGTTTCCTTTCTCTCAATCACTAGAAAAATATTCTCAAATGTCTATCATACTCTTTGACAGTCTTTGAGTAGAATAAAATGTCATCAATTAAGATCAGGACAAAATCATCCAAGCAATCTTTGAACACACTATTCATAAGGTTCGTAAAGACTGTTGGTACATTAGTTAAACCAAAAGGTACCACTGTGAACTTGTAATGTCCATACCGAGTTCTAAATGTAGTTTTCAAAATATCTTCTTCCTTAATCCTCAATTGATGGTACCCTAACCTGAGATCAATTTTGGAGAACAGCGTCTCTCCCTTCATTTGATCAAACAATTCATCAATCCCTGGGAGTGGATACCAATTCTTGATGGTAACCTTGTTCAACATTCAATAATCTATACATAGTTGCAAATTTCCATCCTTCTTTTTCACAAAAATAACCGACACTCCCCAAGGAGACACACTGGGTCTTCTAAGTCCCTTATCCAGTAATTCCATTAGTTGGGCCTTCAACTCATAGAGTTTTGTGGTGGTTCTGCTCCTAGAACTAGGTCAATAGAAAAATTGAATTCCCGCTTGGGAGGCAATTCTATAAGTTCTTTAGGGAATATGTCTTGGAACTCCTTGAGAATAGGATAGTCATCTAAATATGGCTCCTTTTTGTCAAGATTACTAACATGCACTACATAAATTGCACATCCCTTTCGATGAGCCTTCTTGAGCTACATCGCAGAAATTTGTTTAAGCTCTAAGGGTCTCTGCATTCCACAAAACTCGGTTGGGTTTCCATAATTGTAAGGAAAGCTAGATGCGGAAGCAACTCTCCTAACGTCAAAACCTCAGGGAAGAATGCAGAGACACTTTTAAATTTTTACAATTACAATCTAATTAAGATGCACTTGAAAGAGATAACAGAAACAGAGAAATAGACAAACACATATGAACACCAGATATATGTGGGAAAACCCTTACGGGAGAAAAACCCACCACACCAACAGAAGTCACTTTGTATTACAGTAATAAAGATTACAAATAGAGTTCTCACTTATCTTTCTGATGTCAATTTATAGCAACATTCACCATGAACAACCTTGTTACAGAACATTCACGTTACAGTCTTCACATAATATAATTCATCCACTGATCATACAATCACACAGAAATCAGTCGATCCATCAAACCCATCACAATCTGCAATCACTAAGTATATCCATGTCGCCCTGTCTTTCGAGCTTCCTCTCAGAACTACCACAACGAACTGTCTTCCAACGGTTCCCATTCGGCTTCTCTGATTGGTCGACTACAAGCCACATAGGATAGTCTTCACTCGGTCAAAGCATTCAAACAAGTTCGCATGTCGGTGAGACACAAGAAGTGTCTCACCAATGCTCAAAGGCTTCATTGTTGATATCGGGGTTCCAACAGTCGACAAGACGATATAGTGAATGCCACAAGTCATACCCAAACCACCGATATCCATTTCATTCCTATCGGCAAGAGTTTCCTCATCGGCAAGACTCATACCGATGCTCACAAGTCACAATGATCTCTACCTTGCCATCAACAAGACTACCACAGTTTTCCAAGACTTCATACCGAAGTCTTCAAGTCATGCCGAAAGGAACACTCGTTGGCAAGACTTTGCCGCTCTCCAAGAGGTTACTCCGAGACTTCTTAGTTACACTGAAGCATCTGACAGTCGGCAAGACATTCGTCTTTCGCCAAGACATCACACCAAGTTCAACATATCATCACGAAGACCTTTTACTATCGGTGAGACTCTCCAAGTCGCCAATACTTCATACCAAAGTCTTTTTGTCACCGCGAAGACTCCAAGTGCATCCCCGTCGGTGAGACATTCATCAGTCGCTAGGACTTCATACCGAAGCCTCCACCTTCGGTAAGAATTCACTTAGTCACTGAGAGTTCTTCCCGAGACCTTTGTGTTACCCCAAGTGAATATTGTCGATGAGACATTCCTATCGATAAGACTTCTTACCGAACACCCAAGACTCTCCCCGAAGGCTTCAACAGAAAACGCTTTCGGTGAGACTTTAGCTATCGCTGGGACTTCACACCGAAGTAAGCTTTTTGGCCAAGGGTCTCGCCGATATACGATATGAATGGCCTATCGACCAGAGATCTCCACTTGGCATAGGGTTACAACGACAGTCACTAGTCACAGCGATAAGCTTCTTCGGCATGACTTAAACATTGTCTCGGTGACCTATACAAACCACAAGATCCGAAGCTGCTAGTCGGCCAAACCCAAAGCATGTCACACTGACGTGCCTCTCTTAGAGGTTTCACCCTGAGATTGAGGCATATATTTCCAACAATCTCCCAATTGGACGAAGATCACAAGCACCTCCAAAGCACAACAAAACTATTGCAAATCATGGGCACTAAGGCCCATTGAACCGGGTACCACCACCTCGAACTTGTTTGTGCTCACCGCTTCACAATGCATCCTCGCGAACATTCTTGGAGAGTATCAACTTTTTCCAAACTAACCTTTCCATCCTCC
>VDFB02268881.1:0-45065 GCA_007258455.2 Sequoia sempervirens | reverse complement strand
TAGGAATATCTTTCTCGCTTTTAATCTTAGCATCGGGTTGTAACCGAATTTCCATTTCTGGCATTTCTTTTTCCCATAATTCTTGAGGATCATCTAAGCATACTGCTTGTATTAATGTCGCCTTCAACTTAGGAAGAGGTTATGTTGTTTGTATTCTACTGATAGCTGGATTATTTTTTGAGGCATAGACAAGTCTTGGGGTACTAATTCTTTCTCCATTAAGAGTAAACATAACATATTTCTTAGTACAACCATATGGAGTATATCTGTCTATGAAATTTCCTCCTAAAATTACATCAACAGGCATTTGTATCAACAGGCATTTGTTTCATGACAAAGAAATCAAATTTGAAACCTTTCCCTTCTACTTACATGGTTTTTTGGTGACTATATTTGTCACAAACAAACTTATTTCCCTTTATGTCACAGGTTGTATACACTGTTTTTTTCTGTAAGTTGTTCTGAGTTATCTAATGCTTGTTCTTTATAGAAATATAATGATGCTCTAGTATCAATTTGTGCATCATATTGTTTTCCATTTATGATAACATTTATATATTGGGAAAACTTTATTGTAAGGAGATGAACTAAATAATGTGATTCCAACTGGGGTTTTGGACACTACCAATTTTACATTACTAAGATCCTCTATATCTCTTGGGAATTCAATTTCTACTTCATCCTCATAATATTTTTGTATTTGTTCTTGAAACTCATAATGATCTGGGCTAGGATAATATGAAGAATTGGGCTCATTATGGGGCATAGGATTAGGTGGGTATTATTGTGGCCATTCATAAATTTCTTCCCCAAAACTATTTTGCATAAGAGATAGATTTGTTATTGCAAAAATGATAGGATCATATTGTTTTTGTTGTTTTCTACTATATTTTCTTTCTTTCCTTTCTACATATATAGGAGTAATTGACATAAGTGAGTCACTTACCTGTGGGGGAAGAGTGTCTTCAAATTGGTTTAACCCTTGGAACTATTTTTGATATTGCTGAAATTGTTGTTGAGGATGACTAGTGTTTTGAGGAGGTTTATTATAACTCTAGTTTCCTGGAAATCTGCTCCAAGATTTACCTTGAATTCTTTTGGTGTGATTCATTATGACATTAGGAAGATCATCAAAATATTCTTCTTCTAACTACCTCTCTTCTTGTTGAAAGTATCAACAAGATCTTCTAACTCAAATTCATCTTCTTCATCAAATTCTTCATAAATAGGCTCATAAATATTATCCTGTAGATAAAGATCTTGATCTTCATCTACAACATCCCACTACGTTGTTGTATTAGTATTAACATAAGCAACATTAACAACTTTATTTTTGCAAGAGCTGTCTAATGCTTTATGGCCAGGCTTGTAGCATATATAGCGGATAATCTAGTTGCTTTGGGTCTAAGGATGATTACACTTACACATGTATTTATTTTTGGGAGTCTAAGAATGGCGTCTAGGGAATGTGCTCTTATGGAACTTGACTTTATACTTTTGATTCTTTCTCTAGGCTTTACATTGGATTTTTGTAAATGGATTGTAGCCATAAGTTTCAATGAATGATGGAGGAATGTGCTATGCTTCTTTCTTAGTAAATTTATGTTAGTATTTATAATCATCAATGAATCTTAAAATTGTATCTTTAGAAAATTGAATAAGATCAGTTACATGAGTACTTTCTAGACCAATTACTCTTATTTCCATATATCTCAATACCTTATCTCCTAGATTATATGGGAGTCCTTCAAGATATTTTGATTTAGCAAATTATTTTGTTTGTTCATCTTTTAGTTGATATAATAACCTTCTAAAGGCCTTAGAATATTCAGTGAAATATTTCAAATCACAATATTTCATAGTGAGAATATCCTTCATTAATCTTTCATTTTTGTATATAGCTTCTAAAAAAAATTCATCTATTAATAGATCTAACAAACAATTTATTGCAAGTATTTATATTTGCAATTGTTGTGGTTTTCCTATCTAAGAATCTACTTGTGTCTGTGACACAAATCTATGGTAAAACTTTGCATCCTTTTCAGCATCTGACTTGTTAAACCACCAATATCCTACAATTCCCCACATATAATTTACAATCAATTTACATGTAGTTAAAAAGTTGAGTTAAATTTTCAAAAAGACATTTAATTTAAAAAAAATAATGGTTTTTAAACCAAACCACAATTTTCAAGTATGAAATAGCCTTCAAATCTCAATAACCATGAATTTATAGTCAAAACTACTTTTATGTTGTCGAAAACTACTTTTTAGATGTTCAAAACCATCAAATCATTGTAAAAAAACCTTCACTAAAATGATCATAACTTTTGCAATATTCATTCATTTTTCAACTTCTTGTAGGAGTCGAAAAGCTAATTCTAAGCTGGACAAAATGGTGTAGGAAAAAAATTCACGTCAGATTGTAGAAATCAGGTATAATTGTTCAAAGTCGGTATTTTTTTAAAACCTCAAATGAACATAACTATTGCATACTTTATCATTTTTTGATGATTTTTTTAAAAAAGTTATCAAAATGTCACAAGAAATCTAACCATGTAGTTAGTTTTTCTATTTGAATTTTTATTTTTCATGTTCTTCATTAACATTTAATTGCAGCTATTAAAGACCAAAAACTTGCAAAAAAAACATTTGCAAGCCAAAGAGCAAAAAATAAAACTTCTACTAATATTGTTTGTTATAGGATGTTGAGAGAGACTTAGCTATAAACTACTAATAAATTTGTTGCAAGACACTGATCAAAGTATTCAATCAACCAAACCTTGTGTGTCTTCATTTTTTTAGATAACTCACATTTGATTTTCTAAGGTTAAAGAACATATTTCTTTTGTGCTTTGTGCACTTGCACATTTGTGTTATCCTAGGTTGTATGTGTATCCTCTCCCCTCACGCACTTGTGTGATATTGGGTGTAAGAGAAACACGTCATAGCCTTTTTTAATTTCCAATATGAGGTTGTAATATCCCTCAAATAAAATTTTAATTCAAATATAAAAATATCCTTTTTAATCAAACTCAAATTAGAGCAAATTGGGTATATTGAACTGAACAACAAATTACACTAAATTGAAATCGGATATTGAGAAACTAAAATAGAATGGTATATTTTAGATATTATCATGGAATTACATCAATATCTCTATCATATACATCAAAAAACAATAGAGAACAACTGCATCAAAATACATCATCAAATCTGCAAATTGGAAGCCAAAACTCACACTGAAACTAGAGTAAACTCCACACAAAATTCATAAAAAGTTCTAGCTATTAAAGTACATGTACTAATACTAAATTGGCATCAAAATATGTTGCTCACAAAAGAAATACCGTCTGAAACTTAGAATTCTACACTACACACTCCAAACTATACCAAACTCCTATAATCAAATTGGAATAAAGTGTTGCAAGGTGTGCGCCCTTGGTCTCCTTGTGTTGTGCAGTGCAACGCTTAGGTTCATGAAATGGCTTAAACACCTCCCATGGATTCATTAACTCTATTGGTAGTATCAAGCATTAATAGGTTGATGTTTTGGTGCAACAACAACCCTTTCTGCAATAATAGGTATTAGAGACTAGGTCACAGGTTCGAACCCATGACTTGTGCTAGGGGGACTGTTGCAAGGTGTGTGTTGATGGTAAAAAATAACACAACAACATTAAAATAGAATATTGCTTCTCTACTTCTCCTGAAAAAGACAAATAATATAAACTACCCATCTTCCAAGGTCTCGATAATTGGTTCGCAACTATGCTACTGTTGTTTAGTGGCCTATGCAACTATAATGTTCAAGGGGCCTACTGGTAAAGGGTTACAAACTAGGTAATACAAATTAATCTAAAATTTGGGGGGTGTAAATAAACATTAAAAGATAGAACAGAGATCAGGACAACAAAGCATAAACGCAAATTTCTTTTAATTCAAACATATAAACTTCATAATGAGCATTCCTTTTAAACAACTAAAACCATAAAATGGCACAATCCATAGAGTAATATATACCATTTCATTCATTCATAGTGCAAATTCAATAAATACAACCATTCATCATCACTTTTTTTTTTTAAAGCTTCATTTTTCAAACAAGAACATATCACTAACTCATTACTAAAATTCATAGATCAATAAACACAAAGAGATCTCATTCACATATAACTCAATGAAATAATCTTAGATTTAGAATCTTCTATTGAATTTCATCAAATAAGAGACATTTATGCACAAAAAAACTCACTGGCATACGAATGACTATTGTTCATCAACATTACCATTAAACTAACAAACTTTTGAACATAACATAAACTATATTAAAACTTGTAAAATATGTTTTTGAGTATCTTTGCAGGAAAGATATAAAAAATTTAAAAAGTTGTAAAACTATCCTAGATATCTCTTCAGGTAGCTAATCTTCACTTCAATTAGTCACCCTTTACAAAATGGAGAGAAATTCTACAGATAGACCAATTCAACACTAATTCCTCTCATCAAAAATTAAGATCCACAATTCGGGGCTCCAGATCCACAAATGTAGGGACACTTAGATGACTCTAGTGTTTGTCTCTACTACAATTTATGAAGCTGAACAAGTGTGCCAGCTGCACCTTCAATCAAAATCTGGACTCCCAATCATCACTTAGATCCCTGCCAACTACTGTGAATTACCCTTGACTTGTCAACTCTATTGCCTAGTCATTCCTTTACTCAACATCCACCCAAAAAGATACTACCACTGTAAAAAAGATAATTAAAATAAATTTATTGATCACCTTTATGTTGGGTCTCACGGTATTCATCATAGTTAGCAAACAACTATTTTATTGTGTCATCATCTGGTTTGTCAATCCAATCAACCTTAAATCCTGATTCTTCATACTTATGTTCCAAGAAATCAACAATTACTTTCATTTGGCCAACATCCTTGGATTCCCAATGTAAGTCACATCTGAGCTCCAACAATTTATCCAAGAGTGGTGATTCAGCAATATCTCCTTCTTTCAGCATTTTATTCAGCCGTTCTTCCCATGCATCCTTTATATCTCCCAAGGATTCAAGCCTCGGGTCTAAAGGTAAAGACTTATCAATAAATCTTGAAACAAGCTACTCAAACACACTCGTGTGTTCAAATACCTCATAGAAATTGTTAAGCATGATTATCCGGTGTTGAATAAGAGTCTCTGACTTAAAATAAGATATATGAATTGCCTTTGCAATATATCCAAAATCCTCATCACCTAGAATCTAAGACTGTACCAACTCTTCCTCAGTCATTTTGTTGATTGCTCTGAGCTTTTCCAAGTATTCCCTAGGATTTTCCTCTTCTTCCCACCATTTCTTCATAGATTCTTCTATGGTTTTGATTAATTTAAGCCATCTGAAATAATACTTAAAACCTTCATCAAAGAATTTATCTATATCAACTTTGAAGGTGTTAAGCCAATTGTCAATCTAGGTGGATTTCTTTTTCATCTCTTTCAAACCATCTACTTATTTTTTTCTCATTAAAATGGGAATCTCAGATGGTGTAGGCTGCTCAGGAGTAGATCACACCAATTCTTTTAATAAATTTTTCATCTTTCCAGCTTGAGCCTTCAACTCATCTTTGGCTTGCTTGTCTTTAATTAGCCTAGCCTTGGTGGTAGTAGCAACAATGTCAATTAAATTTCTCTGTTGATTTCCAGTATGCTTCCCCAGATTAACAATACTTATCTGGTAATCTTCAGGGAGCAATTCTCTATCATCCTTATCAACAATTGGAGTAGCAATCTCAACCACTAAATCCCCTTCATTAGTTAACTTGGTCGAATGCATTGCACGGGCCTTCTTCTTCCCATTTACCTTGCCAATTTTTTCCTCCATGTCATCCCAAGTCACTGGTTGGGCTTGTACTTGCTGCCTTTTCTCTAAATTTAGCTTTAACCAAGTGGGTGTGGCTGGTTGAGTGATTACCTATTGAACCTTTCGAGATGTGGAAAATGGAGGTGTAGAAGCAATTATCCCAACAGTCCTCTGAGAAATGTTACGCAAATCTTCTTGTTCCTTTTGCAACCTCTCATGTTCAATTCTCTCATTTTCAGCCCTAATTTCCTCTATCTTTCTCATTTCCTCCTCTTCATCTCTTAGCCTTTGTTTCTCTGACTCTTTAGCTTTGTTCTCTTCTTCTGCAACCTTCTCTTTTGCAGCTTTCCTTTCTAATTCACAAGCCTCATCTTCTTTCTTCTTCAGTGTCTTAGCTTCTTCCACCTCCCGAGCTAACTCCTTAGTCTTTTTCCTTTGTTCTTCTTCTTCTTGGGTAGCTTGTTCATTAGCCAACTTCTGAGAACCTTCCATCAATTCTTTTTGTTCCTTCTCTGATAACACATCATTCAGTTCTACTTCAACACTATCCAAGCTGCCAACTTCAAATTCAGCTTCTTCCTCTCCCGATTCTTCTTCAACCTTCTTCAAATAGTCCTCCCATTTAGGTGCTTCTCCCTCTTGGGATGGAGTTATTTTAGAATCCAAGGATATGTCTTGAATGTTTACCTCAGCCTATCCTTCTTCTTTGATGATAGGTGCTTTTGAAGTTGATGGCATGGTACTTGCACTTTCCTTAGCTTGTGGGGGAGCAAAAACTTGTTTCTCCATAGAACTCTCCTCACTAGGGTGAACGACAAACAAAGGTACAACAACAAAACCTGAAGTTACACCTATCGCAGCCACCTCATAGGTAATCTTTTCTTTACGCAAAGCATCATCAAGTTTTTGCAATGAAATCTCCTCTTCAGTTTGTGGAGGCTTTTCAGTGGCTGCCTCTACCGTTGTAACACCTTTCTTTAGTCTTTTTTATTATATGGTCTCTACAGATGAAGTGGGTTCACCGCTAGGACCTCTTTTCTTTGTTACTCTACCCCTTGGTTGTTTCAACCAAAGCTCTATCCATTTTAAACTCCTGTTTACCACTACTCATGATACTTTCTCAATCTTGGTCTCTTCTTTCTCTACCCAATTGATAGGTGGCATGGCCTATGTAGCTACTTGATCAATATCATACTTGGGATCAAGAGTGATCCCATCATCCATAGTATCATCAGGTATATCAGTTTTTATGTCAAAATCCCTCATCTAGGGGATTGTTAACCTCTCATAACCTCTTTTCCTTACCTCAAACTAATCCTGGAGGTTTTCCCAAAAATCCTCAAGAAGAGGAACATGATGAGTAAAGTGAGTAGGGTAATGTGCATGCATCTTATTCTTAGGATCAAAATTCTTCCTAGAAGTATGTTTTTGGAAATTTAGAGACTGAAATTCCTCAGTTGTTGTTTTGTCCATGACCGATGAAGAACAAGAATAAAAACCCAATTGTAAGGGAAAAGCATGTGCAACAATCCTGTGTTGGGAAGAGAAAACCGCATTCACCTTTGCAACTTGCCTAGCAAATTCCATCAAAACCCACTTGTTGCCACAACATCTTGGAAACTTAAATAGATGACCATCAAAACCAAATAATCTAAAATATGTTGACTTGGGGTATTGAATGTACCAGTATCCCCATTCCTGAATGAGTCCTATGGCTTCTTGGGACAATTTGAAACCTATGTCCCATGTGAGCTGATTTATAACCACATATAGGAAAGCATTATTTACCCTTTTGAAATGCTTCTCTGATTCCTTGAGCTCTAGCTAGTCATAGTGTTCCCAAACTTTCTTTTGATCTGGGCCTTCTTCCATTAAATCTATAGTGTTTAATCCAGGAAATCTTCCAATCCTCGCTGCACAATATATAACATAACAAGACATAAAATTTCTTAGTCTATGTCATCTTGAGGAGTTGGTCATGAATATTGTCTGAAATGATCTGCCCCTAGTCCAAGTGTTGCTTTCCATCAAGTATCAACTGGATGAATGTAAACATCCATAGCTCGAAGATACAATAAGTTTCTTTTCCAAATTCCCTAGCTAATAATGTAATAATGTCTCCAATATTCTCATAAAAATCTGACCTCTTTGGGTTATTAGGCACTTTCTTTGCTGGCTTCTTTTCCTTCTTTAGCCATCATTTGTTGATGACCTATTTATTTCCCTCCACATCTTTATTCCATAACTCAAGTGCCTTAGCCTCAGTCATCATCTTTACATCAAGGTAAGGAGGGAGGTCAAAGACAAGTATGATCATGGCTAGAGTTAAGTCTATAATGACATTGCCCTGAGCATCAATACATTGCCTTTAGGTGGGGTTGTATGCTTGTACAGCTGTTAGGATCAATTCAGGGAATTTTACAACAATGGGGAAGCAAGCTACATGGGCTAGTCCTGATTCTGCAATTCTCTTTTCTCCCAGAGCAACATCCTCTAAAAATGTGTCTTTAATGAATTGATCAAAATCCATATGCCCCACCAATGTGTAAGTTATTTTTGAGACCTCAGAGTCAAATTTGGATGGGGTTGGATTCCCTTGATACTTGCATTTTATTGTGTAGAGGAGTTTCTTTGGATTTACTCTCTTGGCTCTAGCCTTCCTTGATGATCCCTCAACAGGCAATCCCTCAGTAGGTATCTCTTCCTTGGAGTCAGACGTTGGTTAAATATCCTACACTATTGACCATCATTAGATACATAAAGGGAAAATGTAAATAACATCATAACACCAGTTTTCATAATAAACCAACATCAAGTGAGAAAGAATTCAATTCAATCAATTAATTTGGTCATTCTCAGGCTTCAGGTTCAAAACATCATCAAAAACTTAGCTAATTTTATGAATAAATAGAGTGTTGTCGGGAGTCAGGACTGGGTAATGGCTAGGCACCAGACCCATGTTCAAGAAGTTCAGTATCGTTCCTTAATCTGACCTCGCAGCATTCAGGAATTGGGACTAGGTTTGGGAAATGGATCAACACCAAACATATGATAGAAAATAAGTTTAAGTATTGATCCACAGTCCACTCCCGCAATGGAGTCAGGAGTTGGGACCAGGTCATCATTCAAAACCAGACCCTTGTCGAATAAGTTTAGTTCCATCTCAAAACTCAATCCCACAGTGTTTAGGAATCAGAATCGGGTCATGGGTCATTACTAGACACTTGAATGATTTATAGTAGACATTTCATGTATCAACGCATGGTCTGACCCCGCAATGTGATTGGGGGTTGGGACTAGGTCATGATGTGACACCAGACCTATCCAGAATGAAAAGGTATAAGTCAATTCCCAAGTCCCAAGCTTGATAAGATATCGAGTGTCGGGACCGGGCCATTTTCATGTCATGTCCCAAAATGTATAGTGGGAATGCGACAAGCTCAAGTTCCAATCTCGATTATACTAAGGGAATCAGGATCGAGGTATTGTCAGGTCCATGTACCAATTGGCGAGGTAAAGGTTCAGTCTTGAAACAACTCCCGACCCTGATGGTAAATGTGGGGTTTGGGCATGGGGCTTGGAAAACACTTAAATGGATTTAAACCAAACTCATGGTATCGGTCCATGCCTCGATCCCGATAGTGATGCAGGGATCGGGTAAGTGAAAGAACCAATACTATAGAGTATATGAACCTAAGTATCATCATGATTCCTGACCCCAACAATGATGTGGGATGGAGACACGTGAAGGTGATGGATAACAAAGGAAACATCAAATATGATAGTTTCTAAGTATATGCCTTCGGGACCGGGTTGTGTTGTGGATCAAAACTTCATTTTCAAATGGTTGAGAATTCAAATTTGATAATCTAAAGTAGTTTGACCACACGTGGAGCAAAAACCCTAGGAGACTAGGGCACAACGAGATGGAAAATCTTGCGACCAACATACATGATGACGACACAAAAACGTAAAAGAATGCACGAAAAACCCAAAATGGATTTGAAGGAAAAATGCACCAAATGGTGTGGACGAAAAGCATGAAGAAACAAATGAAACCGAGCAAGAAAAAAAAATGAAACAAGAAAAAGAAAGCAACTGAAAGGCGTGAGAGAATAAGAAACTAGAATGGAAATGAAAACCAAAACACCTACCTTCGAATGCACCCAAGAATTCTGGTAGCACATTGACAGATTTGTGGCAAATTCTTGAAAAAACATAGGTCTTCATTGCTCTCATTCTCGTCTCTAAAATTCTCAGTCGTAGAATGGATGAAAATTGAGGAGTGGAGGGACTTATACACGTTCGCATGTGTGAGTGGTTATGGCATTAAGGGCAGGTTGATCAGGTCTCGGGGTTTGTGTAGATTCATAAATACCAGGCACGGGAAAGAAGGTAAGTGGAAGTTGGGGTGAGGACATGGACTGAGACTGAACCCTCATTAGGTGCAAGGTTTAGTCAAAATTATGTGACCCAATCCCAACGAACAAACAAAACAACATGGGAACTGGGATCGAGACTCCAGAAGGAACGAGAACTTTGAAGAGTTCAAAGTTTAGTCATGGCATGAAGTCTGATCCTGCAAAGAGAAAAACGAAAAATCGAGATCGGGGAAAGGGAAATAACCAAAACCTTGACCAGTTCAAAGTTCAAGTCATGTTTCGAGACCCAATCTCATAAAAACAAAGACATGAAAAGAGGCCAGACCCTGGGATTGGGTTAGAAACAAGACAAGAACTTTGAAAAGTTCTTGGTTCCATTTCCGGCTTGAAACCCAACCTCGATAGGAACAAAATGCACAAGGAAAAGAGGAAATCGGGACTAGGACATGGACCAAAACTAGCACCCTGCAAAAAGCATCAAGTGTTAGTTCCAATACGTGATCTGAACTTGAAAAAGCACAGAAAAAGAACAAGGAAAAAGACGTGGGCCGAGAGCAGGGCACAAACAAGAACTTAAACCTTTGAAAAGGAACAAGTGCATGTTCCAGCCCATGACTTGAGCCTACAAAAATAATAATGAAGGACTTAGGAGGAAAAAGAACAAATCCTAAGACCCAATCAAGAACACCAAGGACAAACAAACACAAGGGGGACCCATTTTGACCAAAAACAAAATGGGGTGGTTATGCAAGGCATAACAGTTTGTGCCCTTGGTATCCTTGTTTTGTGCAACATAGCACTTGGTTTCATGACATGGATTAACTGCCTCTCGTGGATTCATTAAATCTAGTAGTTGTAAGGGCATTCATAGCTTGATCTTTTGGTGCAACGACAACCGTTTATGCAACATAAAAAACACAAAAATAAAAAAATTCAACAAAATGGAAATCTCTAAATGAAATTGCACTTGGAGACCTTCAAAACCACTACCATTGAGCCTCAATCCCTTGGCTTATCATCCTTCATTGGTTTACCAACCTTTGAAGAATTTTCACAACCTATGAGAGAAAAAAAATTCATAGAATGAATCCCAACTTGGAAGACAATTGATAATATATCAAACCACTACGAACACCAATTTGGGCACCCAAATCCCTGTTGGTGTAAATAAAGTTTTGTACCTAGTTAATTCATTACTATGGGACTTATTTACACATGTTAAGTTTACTTAGGTCCTAGGAAGGAATCTTTCTATAAGGTGTTAGTTGTCATTAGTTGTTATCTTTTCTTTTGAATTGTAACACATGTGAACCTAGGTAAGTGTAATTAGTTGTCTCATGTCATATCATTAAGACACTTGTCATAATCCTATGACATCTTGTATCTCACCTTAGCTATATAACCAAGGGGTCTCAACTACATTATAAACACATCATATCATTGAATCACATTGATAAGAATATAGTTTATTCTTGTCACATTCTTTTCTCTCTCTCTTTGTGCTTTCCATTTGGTCTCAAGATCTTGGTAATCATAGCCAATTCTAACATGGTATCAGAGCGGGTTGGGTGCCATTGGATAGCATTTTTCTGAAGAGATATTGATAAATATTGAAAAGTTGAGTATGCTCTTCTCTTGCATCATATGATGATCTGGAGAATTAGAAAAGATTTAAAATAAATACTAGATTCTAGGGGGTTCCATTTTGTGGCTCTTTATTGCAAGTTCAAATTGAAGCTTGTTGATGCAAATCTAAGCTCACATTGTGTTCGAAAGGTTCGAGAAAGTCAATTTTACCTTTTGTTTCATCCAAATCAGACATACGAGTCCAAATCTATGAGGGTTTGAAGTTGAAGTGTGGTTTCCAAATTCAGAAGATAACTGCAATTTTGGAGCATTTTGGGTCAAATCCACCCTACCATCGCATCTAGAAGGGCTAAAAACCCTAAGATCCACTGTCAATTCATCCAATTTGGAGAAATTGTTTGTCGAGACAAAAAGAATTTTCCTAGGGAGAGGTCATCGTCATTACTCGATGGTACAATTTTTCAAAGAAAAACAATAATAATTTTATTTGAAAGTTTTTGATTTTTTTTTTGAAAAATCAGAAATTACTGATATAATTTTATTGTAAAGTTTTTGAATTAAAAAAATTCAAAAGAAAAAAAAGGTATTTTTTTTGTATAGGGTATTGCAATACTAGAAGTACCACAGTACCACTATAATGCGTGAGTTGTCCATGTCACAGTACAGGGGCCCCACAATCATTTCAAATCGGCAGGGTAAATCAAAATAACCAACAGATGAATTAAAAATCGGTGGGTGTTTTTCTAAATACCGACAACTATTAAATACCAACAGTGAATATACAATAAACCTGATAGTCAAAAGTGTTGGTGTAATTAAAAGTGTTGTACCTTGTCCTAGGTCATTATTACACCTTAGTTAAGTTTCCTTTGGGACCACATAGGAGGTAGTTGGAGAATTTCCACTTTTGGTGGACTTGACATGTCATTACTTTATCACTTCCACCTTTTGTGGACATATCATGTGATTATCTCTCCACCTTTTGTGGTGATTATCACATTATCACTTTTCCACTTTAGGTGGAGTGATAGATTTTCATAGTTGTCTCATGTCATAAGATTACGACACTTGTCATAATCTTATGCCCCTCTATGTTCTCACCTTGGCTATATAACCAAGGGGTCTCCTATGTACTTTTGCATAGCGCATTGTATTATATTTGCATTCATTGATAGGAATACAATTTATTCTTGTCATATTGTTTCTCTCTTATACTTGTGCTTTCTATTAGGCCTCTAGATCTTGGGTGGCTACCTTCATAGCCAATTCTTACAAAAAAAAGAAGCTAGAAAACCATTAAAGAATATTATGATTTCTCCAAAGATCCCACCAAATATTCCAGTATCCAACATATTCTCTGAATATTCTACCTGGACACCCATGAATTATGACGTTCGTTTGAGCGTCAAATTTAAGCCCTGTAGTACATGACGGTTGTTTAACCATCAATTTTGAGTTTACTAGTTGCTGACGTTAGTGCCACATCAGTATTTTCAAAAAAAATTGCACCCTCACCAATGGAGTTTTTGATTTTGCAGTTCAACTTCAGAGGCCCATAACTTGGTCATTTTGACTCATTTTTTGAGAAATTTATTTTGATTTGTGCTAATTTTTCACGCTTTGTAGTGGTGCAATTAGTTTTTTGTTTTGGTGCCTGGTTTTTCCAGTATTTGGAGATTCTCACAGGTGTTGCTGCTTTGTCATCATTTTGGGAACTTCCGAAGCTCATATCTTGCTCCTACGGTAATATTTTTGGATGCAGTTTTTTTTTAAAGTGCATAATTTTTTGTGTACTTATTAGTGGTATGATCAAATTGATCTCATTTTGTACCAAAAATTATACTTAATTCTATGGCCTATTTTGGCATCTGTAAGCACTAAGATCAAGTCTATCTTGTTGTTTTTGGTATCTAGCAACTGTAAACACACTAAATATAAAGTGCCAAATCAAATATTGCTTGGGGTGTTTCATGATTGAGTAATTTGGTGGGGTAATATTTTTCCTTTTTTGGCTTATGTCTCCTTATTGGTCTATTGTGTGACTAAAATTGAGGAATTTAATATGAGCATAAAAAAGCATCATGTTGTAATAAGGTTAAATCGATGTAACTTCAAGTCTTGGCGAGATGGAATCCTAACACATTGTAGGTGGCTTAATATTTTTCCATATCTCTATGGACTAGTTCCTAAATCTTCATCAAAATGGAAGAGAGTTGTGTGGGAAAAAAATATAAAACATATGTAATGCCCTGTCTAAATAACCTAAGAATGTTGCATAAGTGATATAAAAGTGTAATAAATTTTTTTTTAAAGTATTAATAATATGTTAAATAGTTGCATACATTCTTAGGTTAATCGACGTTACACTACTTTGAGTTTTCCTTAAGCGACTTAAGTATTTCGCATTGCTCCCAATTAAATCATAACATAAGATAACATTGCATAATATTAAATTTTTCATTCATGTTAACATAATAAAGTACGAACCATTTTTCCATACATTGCATTGATAAGATATTACATTGCTCATCCATCTGATGAGGTAGTTCAAATAACAAATACTTTACAAATACATTGATCACCTCTTATACAAGTGAGGGATGTTTTCAAATACATGTTTACAAGATACAATGATGAGAATATAGAAGAAATCCATGTGCGAGCTTTCCATCCATGAAGCGCTCTAAGCAACGAACAAACTGGGGACCCAACGGAGTAAGGTGCACGTTCCACCCAACCATGTGGTACCCGTAGGTCCACCCCCCGTGCTAGGAGATAGTAATAAGGCTACCTAGACCAAATCTACTAACCCTAGACACTAGTACATACACACTATTGGTTACATTGCTTCCAGATTTGACATTTGATTTGAAACACAATCACAAAGTTAAAATGTTATTCTAGGTGGAGTGTCATCACAACGATGCAAAGGTTACCCTGGTGTTTCTTCCTAGGTCCCGGCCCCCAATCCTTGGGTTACCCTGGTAACCTCTTACGAAACCCGGCCCCTATTGCATACAGATGCGGAATCGATTGCCTCTTAAAGAAACGAGACACCGATTTGCCATTCCAGGCCTTCTCAACTTATACTCAAGACTATATAAGCTCAAGAGTCACAAGAGAGGCATACATAACTTGTTAAATATTTTAAAACTATCTACTGTGTACTTTAGTTTTCACTTTCTTACTTAACTAATCGTAAGTTACCCTGACACCACTTTGTGTGTCGGCCCTTACGACTAGCCACTCCCCTAAACATAACAAGAATACTAGGTTTTCATAACTAGGGTTTACCATATGCACAAATTACATCTCACGATATAAACAAATCAAAACAGTATAATATACCACTTTTAAAATTCTTGCATAAACCCAGGTCATTAAGAAATAATTTGAAAACAATAGCACCCTTTTTAACCCAGTTGATCTGGAAGACTTAATTTTCCCATTTTGCCCTTTTTCAAAGAAAATTTAAACAATTTAAATCAATTGAAAAATACACAACTATACTTTGGATATACTAAATCCATATTCATTCATTTAAAATCAACATAATCATATATTAACTCACAAGACAAATATTTTTTTTTTTTTTACTTTCACAATTATACTATAAAATTATATTCTAAAATTTTCCTCAAATCTACATAGAATCATATAATATACTTTCACAAAATTCAATTTTCCAATGTTTTTTTTTTAAAATACCCAAATTTATTTTAATTTTTTTATAATAAGCATTTAAACTTAAAATAAAATAAACATTATTATAAAACAAATATATATATATATATATATAAATATATATATATATATATAAATATATATATATACACATATATATTTATATAATATATATATAAATTGCATTAAATTTAATTACTAAATAAATAAATAAAACCCGAATTAAATCGCATTGTATTTAATTGCCGTATTAAATCGCATTGTATTTAATTGCAATATTTTAAAAGTTTAATAAAAATCAAAACACTCATTAGTATGCAGCCCGGCCGCCGCTCCCAGGGTTTGGGAGTGGGCGTGGCCTTTGCCAGGCTGCGCCCAGCAGCCTAACGGCTGCTGTGCGCAGCCATGGCGGCTGCGCCACCATTGCAGAGTGTGGGCAAGGGCTTCGGCCCTTTCCCACAGTGAATTTTTTTTTTATTTAAAATTTTCGTTTGTAATCACTGCGGAATAGTATATCCGCGGCCGAAAATTTCGATCCATGTTTTCTTAAAAAAAAAAAAAAATCTTCTATCACGCCCGTACGGCGATTTTTTGATTTAAAAAAAAATAACCAGACATGTATATAGGTATTTACTAAACAATTTATAAATAATATATATATATAAAACCAGGGTATTCACAGAATATTATAAAGAATAATTTCTATAGAATTCAATATAATTTTCAAAAATAACAAAGGAATTTCTGTAAAGTTTTCTTTTGAATCACAGTAATTTTTTTTTATTTGTTTATTGTTTCATTCCTCAAGATTTGGTTTTCCTCTTTTGCCAATAATTTACTCTTCAAAAAAAAATTAAATGATTTTAGCAGAAATAAAATAAATACGCAGGTTTCCTTCTTTTCATATCAAAATCTCACAAACTTATCACAAAGAAATAACTTTTCGAATATAACTATGCTCAATTTTTTATAAGAAAATACGATAAATAATTTCACCGTGAGAAATACCTTTACCCCGTGCTTTGAAAAATTATCTCGAGAGGAAATTGCCCTGTAACTTCCTTTTCTTTCCCGCAAAGCCAATCCAATTTAACCAATAACCAATTTCCAACCACCAAGATTCTTTAAAAGATCTTCTAAAAGAAAATAACAACCCCAACAGAGAGGAATACGAATTCTTAAGAATTCCAAATGTTTTTAACACACAGAGAATGATTTTGCCAGTGCCCAGAAAAATTTTCCCCGAGGCAATAGAATAACCCCGTGCAAAATCCCCGAGATCCTCAATAACCTCCGTGAAAGTTTTCAACAAACTTTTTGCAATTATGGCACTCACACACATGTCGAGAGGTTGTTGAGAAAATATCTTCTCCACCTCTCGGCAGTTTTTTGCCTTTCAAAACTTGCATGCAAATTAATTTATTTAAATTTTAAAATTGAAATCAATTTTCTTTCAAACACATGCAATTTAATTAATTTTATTTAATTTAAACTTTTACAAATTAATTTGCATGTATTTTACTTTTAAATACAAACAATTAATTTTCAAACACAATTTTATTTTACATGCAAATTATTTCAATTTATTTATTTATTTTTAATTTTCTAATCTATTTAAACACAATATAATTTATGCATTTAATAATTTAATCTGATTAATTAATTTATTTAATTAAATAGTTAAATCCTTTTAAAGATTAACTATTTAACTAATTAAACTAACTAATGTATTAAATAATTAAATAAATAAATTTCAATTATATTTAAATATTAATTTTAATAACAATAAATAAAACACAATAATCAACATTAAACATAAGCAAATTTACCTTTTTCAAAAACGGTTTAACCAACAGAAACACATAACAACCTACGACTCAAAACTGAAAACTGAAATTGTACTAAGACTAGGGTTGAAAACCGGACTTGGATTAACCTAACTACTATCTCCCATTCAACAATTCCGTTGAGTCTTGACACGCTCAGACCTGATTACACAGGTGGAGTCGGTGTCATGTACCTGCAAATCCTGCAACCAAGCAAACAATGTACATGCATATATATATATATATATAAAGCAGTAAACAGGCACACCGTGCGGAGAAAGTCACAGATATCGCAGGGCACTCGCAAGCGAGTGATGTGATTCTGTTCTCCACACCAATACACTCACAGAAGACTGACTCAATACATGTTGTTAGTCCATCATAAGCATATGCATAACCATAACAACTGAAATTAAGCATCTACGCTAAATCATGTCATGTCTGAAAACAATAAACATCACACAGAGTATCATCATGTCATACAATAATCCATCATCGCCCAAAATCAGCGATCCAAATATCCAACAAAACAACATAAGTCTACCAAAGATATGAAAGTATCACTGTGAAAAGCATAGCAAAACGGAGGGGTACTATCCTCGATCGCTTTGCTCCTCAAAGCCTGCCAACGATAGGATAAAGTTCCTCATGCGTCGCATCCTCCGTGTAGCCTAAGCCTTGCCAGGATCCCATTGACCACCATCAACGCCCGGACCCTCGAGACCGAAGCCACCGGTGTTGAAGAATGGCCACTGCCTCCAAAGCCACCGGCCTGGCCCTCTACCTCAGAATGCGATTCCAACTGGGTACATGAGATATGCTCTGATGATAAGGTCTAAGTACCGACACATGAAAACATCATGAATACGACAAACCGGGTGGTAAGGCTTTGAAGTCGATATTACTGTGACCACTCCTCTTTAAGATCTCACGGTCCTACAAAACGGTGGTGCAAGCTTAGAGTTTTTCCATAACGGATTGACTTCTTTCATGGTCGTGACTAAGAAACACTCTATCACCAAATGAACTGCCGATCAATCCTATGACGGCTGTATTTTTTGCTCATCCCGAGTCAAATCAAATGCGTTTCTTAATACGGTCAACCTGTTGCTCCATGTCTCGAAGCATCTCAGGTCCAAGTAACACTCTATCCTCTAGTCGATCCCAACTAAGTGGAGTACGACAGGGACGACCGTATAATGCCTGATATGGTGGCATACCTATGGAACTCTGATATCCATTGTTATAAGCGAATTCCACTAAGTACAAGTAATCCTCCCAACGTGATTGTTGGTCCATTACATACATCCTAAGCATATCCTCTAGTATTTGGTTAACTCTTTCAGTTTGACCATCGGTTTGAGGATGATAGGCTGAACTAAAGTTCAATTGTGTACCTAATGCACGTTGCAATGAAGTCCATAAGGCTGAAGTGAATACAGGATCTCTATCCGATATGATCCTACGAGGAATTCCATGCAATCTAACGATGTCCTCCATGAATATCCTAGCTACCGATGAAGCATTATATGACGAACGTACAGGTGAAAAGTGAGCTACTTTAGTCAAACGGTCAACAGTTACCATAATGGCATCATGTCGACGTGAAGACGTAGGTAAACCAACAATAAAGTCAATGGATATAATATCCCATTTCCATTCGGGAATGAGATGTGGCTGCAATAATCCAGCAGGATGATGATGCTCAGCTTTAACTCGCTGGCATTCAAGACACCTCGATACATAATCAGCAATATCACGTTTCATACCAGGCCAGAAATACAATTGCCTAAGATCGGCATGCATTTTCTTGACACCTGGATGAGCTGAATATGGAGCTCTATGAGCTTCAGTCATGATTAATGTACGAAGACTCTCTACATAAGGTACATAAATGTGACCATTATGTCGTAATATACCATCCGATTCTAGGACATAACCTTCAAATCGACCTTCTAAAGGTCTACCCGATTCAATCTCCGACTTCACTTCCTGATATAATCTATCTGTAGGAAGTGCAGCTACTATTTGACCTCTCAAATCTACTTCAAGAGTAGTAGCAGAGATCTCATGTCGACGTCGGCTAAGAGCGTTAGCCACTACGTTCTCTTTGCCTTGAACGTACTTTACTTCAAAATCGTACTCACACAAGAACTCCATCCACCGTCTTTGCCTTGCATTCAAGTTAGGTTGCGTAAAGATGTATTGCAAACTATGGTGATCGGTATGAAGTTCAAAGCGATGACCTAAAAGAAAATGTCTCCAACGAACTAATGCATGCACTACTGCTGCTAGTTCTAGGTCATGAGTAGGATAGTTTAATTCGTGGTCCTTGAGTTTGCGAGACTCATAAGCAACCACACGCCCATCTTGCATCAAAACGGCTCCCAAACCCTCTAAAGATGCATCCGCACAAACTACGAAATCCTTAGTAGGATCAGGAACAATAAGTATAGGCGCATTAGTTAACTTTTCTTTAAGAGTTTGAAAAGCTAACTGACATTGTTCCGTCCAAACAAACTTCTTCCCTTTCCTCTGAAGAGAAGTAATAGGATGACCGATCCTAGAAAAACCCTCTACAAAACGTCTATAGTAGCCAGCTAGACCCATAAAACTACGAATTTCACCTACATTAGTAGGTGCGGGCCAATCAACTATGGCTTGGATCTTTGAAGGATCCACAGCAATACCTTTTCCAGATATCACATGTCCAAGGTATTTAATTTCAGATTGAAAGAAGTCACACTTCTTCAGGTTTGCATATAATTGGTTTTCTCTTAAACATTGCAATACCTGTCTCAAGTGTTCTTCATGTTCCTTCATGTTCCTCGAATAGACTAAAATGTCATCGAGAAATACCAGGACAAAGCGATCAAGGTATGTACGAAATACACCATTCATTAAACTCATGAATACTGAAGGTGCATTCGTTAACCCAAAGGGTACTACTGTGAATTCGTAATGCCCATAACGAGTTCGGAAAGCAGTTTTATGAATGTCTGCTTCAGCTATACGTAATTGATGATAACCGGACTTCAAATCGATTTTAGAGAACACATTAGCTCCCTTAACTTGATCAAAAAGATCATCGATTCTAGGCAAAGGATAACGATTCTTAATCGTAACCTTGTTCAATTAACAATAGTCAATACACAGCCTAAGAGATCCGTCCTTCTTTACGAAGATGACAGGTGCTCCCTAAGGGGAAACACTAGGACAAATGAAACCCTTTTCTAAAAGTTCCTCTAACTAAATACGAAGTTCCTCCAACTCCTGAGTCGTCATTCTATAAGGAGCTCTAGATATAGGCTCAGCTCCAGGAATTAGGTCAACTCTAAAGTCAATATCTCTCTTTGGTGGCATTCCAGGAATGTCATCGGGAAACACATCAACAAATTCCCTAAGAATAGATGATCATCAAGAGAAATTTCTCGACTCTCACCTCATCAAATCAAAAATCGCTATTGATATCCCCAATTTAAGATTATTCTTTAATTGCATATGTGATATCATCCGCGAAAAGAGATAGGTCTTTGAATACCTACGATTTCCACTTTCGCACCTAAATCATCCATGCAACTAACTGTCTTAAGTCGACAGTCAATCACAGCATGATAAGATGCTAACCAATCCATACCTAGTACTATATCGTACGATCCTAAGGGAGTAACATATAAATCTACTAAGGTAGTTAACGTACCTATTTTAAGTTCACAGTTATGTACTAAGTTATCTACGGCTACTTTCACCCCAGAGGCGAATTCAACTTGCCATTTACCACCTTGTTTTACCGCCACAAGACCACAACGGTCAACAATGGACGGTGAAATAAAGGAGTCAGTGGCTCCAGAATCAAAAAGTAAAGATACATTAACACCATTTAACTTACCTGAAGATTCGAGCACCGTATTCTGGTGATCGGCTTGGCGGTCATTAACCACTGCATATACTGTATGAGCTCGTCCTGCATCGCCCACCGTAGGCTCTGAAACTGTAGGTCGAGGCCCATAACCAGTGGAACCTCTCATCGGACACTGCCTAGCTATGTGCCCATGCTGCCCACAAGAATAACAACCTGTACCTGCACCTCTACCAAATCCTCTACCACCCGAAGGTGCATTGGACTGCTGAAAACTACCCCTACTGACGGTAGACTGTGCACTCTGCGCAGGCTGATCCTGCCTATTGCGCTTGTTGCGCCACCAGTTACGACCCTTTCCTGATTGAGGACTGTTCTGTTGTTGTGGTTGAGGGTTATTGTTCTTTTGAGGTGTTCTTTGTTGCTGCCCACCCTTTGTGGGTGTCTGTTGGTTCTTGGAAGAACCACCTGTCTGTGCCTGTCCACCCCGTGGACTAAAGCTTGTTGCAGGAGCACTCCCAATATGCACTCCTGTGTGCCCACCTAAAGCCATAATAAGGTTCTCCTCAACTATACGAGCCTTCTCCACTGCGACTTCCATCGTCTTTGGCTCAAAGACTCGGACACTAATTAATCGATAATGCATTTAAGCCCTAATAAAATGCCGCACTAGCATAGCTCATCATCGCCAATACCAAAGATATCGCTTGAGTTCGTGAGGAATCACGCTCAGATTGCTCTACAGAAAGAGCTAACTGGCGTAGATCATGGAACTCGTCAGCCCTACGCTGCCTCCAGTGTTCCGAAAGGAACCGAGCTCTGAACCTCTCGAGAAACATCTCCCAAGACACAGAACCAATATCAATGTGGAGCTTTTGCTCCTCTAGGCGCCACCATGTAGAGGCGAATCCTCTCAAGTGCATAATAGCGCATCTGGCACGGGTATTGCTACCGTAAGGATGCATGGCAAAGCATCTACCCAAATCTAGTAGCCAGGTCTCAGCCTCTAGTCCTCCTCCAGAACCATCAAAGGTAGGAGGTCGTGCTCTCAATAAATCCCTCATATGACCCGCGATGATAGCATCCTGATGAACTGTGTCCTCTACTCTCCTAGGGGATCTATCTCTCTCTCTCACAACCTCCTGCTCATCTACCTGTCTAGGTCCAAGACGAGCTAGGACCTCCTCTAAAAGTGGACATATCTGAGAACCCTCTACTGCTGACTGTTCGGGATTCTGTCCCTCATTTCTCTGACCCATCTGCTCTGCTTGGTCACTATGGTGAGGGCTAGGAGGGGGAGTAACCTGAGGGATTGGCCCACGGCCTCCACCTCTACCTCTACCACGACCTCTTCCTCCTCGCCTAGGCATGTTCCTACACAAGACAATTACGAGTCTTAGATACTGTTCAACCAAGGTTATCAGTTGCGACACTACGTACTAGGTCAACCTAATGGGCTCTAGATTACCCAGAGTGTCCAGTGTTTGTAACCTTGGCTCTGATACCAATCTGTAATGCCCCGTCTAAATAACCTAAGAATGTTGCATAAGTGATATAAAAGTGTAATAAATTTTTTTTTAAAGTATTAATAATATGTTAAATAGTTGCATACATTCTTAGGTTAATCGACGTTACACTACTTTGAGTTTTCCTTAAGCGACTTAAGTATTTCGCATTGCTCCCAATTAAATCATAACATAAGATAACATTGCATAATATTAAATTTTTCATTCATGTTAACATAATAAAGTACAAACCATTTTTCCATACATTGCATTGATAAGATATTACATTGCTCATCCATCTGATGAGGTAGTTCAAATAACAAATACTTTACAAATACATTGATCACCTCTTATACAAGTGAGGGATGTTTTCAAATACATGTTTACAAGATACAATGATGAGAATATAGAAGAAATCCATGTGCGAGCTTTCCATCCATGAAGCGCTCTAAGCAACGAACAAACTGGGGACCCAACGGAGTAAGGTGCACGTTCCACCCAACCATGTGGTACCCGTAGGTCCACCCCCCGTGCTAGGAGATAGTAATAAGGCTACCTAGACCAAATCTACTAACCCTAGACACTAGTACATACACACTATTGGTTACATTGCTTCCAGATTTGACATTTGATTTGAAACACAATCACAAAGTTAAAATGTTATTCTAGGTGGAGTGTCATCACAACGATGCAAATGTTACCCTGGTCTTTCTTCCTAGGTCCCGGCCCCCAATCCTTGGGTTACCCTGGTAACCTCTTACGAAACCCGGCCCCTATTGCATACAGATGCGGAATCGATTGCCTCTTAAAGAAACGAGACACCGATTTGCCATTCCAGGCCTTCTCAACTTATACTCAAGACTATATAAGCTCAAGAGTCACAAGAGAGGCATACATAACTTGTTAAATATTTTAAAACTATCTACTGTGTACTTTAGTTTTCACTTTCTTACTTAACTAATCGTAAGTTACCCTGACACCACTTTGTGTGTCGGCCCTTACGACTAGCCACTCCCCTAAACATAACAAGAATACTAGGTTTTCATAACTAGGGTTTACCATATGCACAAATTACATCTCACGATATAAACAAATCAAAACAGTATAATATACCACTTTTAAAATTCTTGCATAAACCTAGGTCATTAAGAAATAATTTGAAAACAATAGCACCCTTTTTAACCCAGTTGATCTGGAAGACTTAATTTTCCCATTTTGCCCTTTTTCAAAGAAAATTTAAACAATTTAAATCAATTGAAAAATACACAACTATACTTTGGATATACTAAATCCATATTCATTCATTTAAAATCAACATAATCATATATTAACTCACAAGACAAATATTTTTTTTTTTTTTACTTTCACAATTATACTATAAAATTATATTCCCAAAATTTTCCTCAACCTACATAGAATCATATAATATACCTTTCACAAAATTCAATTTTCCAATGTTTTTTAAAATACCCAAATTTATTTTAATTTTATAATAAGCATTTAAACTTAAAATAAAATAAAACATTATTATAAAATAAAATATATATATATATATATATATAAATATATATATATACACATATATATTTATATAATATATATATAAATTGCATTAAATTTAATTACTAAATAAATAAATAAAACCCGAATTAAATCGCATTGTATTTAATTGCCGTATTAAATCGCAATAGATTTAATTGCAATATTTTAAAAGTTTAATAAAAATCAAAACACTCATTAGTATGCAGCCCGACCGCCGCTCCCAGGGTTTGGGAGTGGGCGCGGCCTTTGCCAGGCTGCGCCCAGCAGCCTAACGGCTGCTGTGCGCAGCCATGGCGGCTGCGCCACCATTGCAGAGTGTGGGGAAGGGCTTCGGCCCTTTCCCACAGTGAATTTTTTTTTTATTTAAAATTTTCGTTTGTAATCACTGCGGAATAGTATATCCGCGGCCGAAAATTTCGATCCATGTTTTCTAAAAAAAAATAAAATCTTCTATCACGCCCGTACGGCGATTTTTTGATTTAAAAAAAAATAACCAGACATGTATATAGGTATTTACTAAACAATTTATAAATAATATATATATATAAAACCAGGGTATTCACAGAATATTATAAAGAATAATTTCTACAGAATTCAATATAATTTTCAAAAATAAAAGGAATTTCTGTAAAGTTTTCTTTTGAATCACAGTAATTTTTTTTTATTTGTTTATTGTTTCATTCCTCAAGATTTGGTTTTCCTCTTTTGCCAATAATTTACTCTTCAAAAAAAAATTAAATGATTTTAGCAGAAATAAAATAAATACAGAGGTTTCCTTCTTTTCATATCAAAATCTCACAAACTTATCACAGCAAATAACTTCTTCAGAAATATAAATCATGCTCAATTTTTTTTTTATAAGAAAATACAGATAAATAATTTCACCAGAGAAATACCTTTACCCTGTGCTTTGAAAATTATCTGGAGAGGAAATTGCCTGTAGCTTCCGTTTCCTTCCCGCAAAGCCAATCCAATTTAACCAATAACCAATTTCCAACCACCAAGATTCTTTAAAAGATCTTCTAAAAGAAAATAACAACCCCTACAGAGAGGAATACCAATTCTTAAGAATTCCAAATTTTTTTAACACACAGAAAATGATTTTGCCAGTGCCCAGAAAAATTTTCCCCGAGGCAATAGAATAACCCCGTGCAAAATCCCCGAGATCCTCAATAACCTCCGTGAAAGTTTTCAACAAACTTTTTTTGCAATTATGGCACTCACACACATGTCGAGAGGTTGTTGAGAAAATATCTTCTCCACCTCTTGGCAGTTTTGCC
This sequence comes from Sequoia sempervirens, assembly GCA_007258455.2. Lineage (NCBI taxonomy): Eukaryota > Viridiplantae > Streptophyta > Pinopsida > Cupressales > Cupressaceae > Sequoia > Sequoia sempervirens. Next base: position 19,544 of record VDFB02268881.1, on the reverse strand, counting down.
ATTCAAATTTTGCATGCAATTTATCTAATTAATTTAAATTTAAATTTTAAAACTCTAATTTTTTAAATCACATGCAATTAACTTATTTATTTAATTTAAACACTAAAAATAAATTTCCAAACACAATTTAATTCACATGCAAATTATTTCAATTTATTTTCTAATTTTCTAATCTATTTAAACACAATATAATTTATGCATTTAATAATTTAATCTGATTAATTAATTTATTTAATTAAATAGTTAAATCCTTTTAAAGATTAACTATTTAACTAATTAAACTAACTAATGTATTAAATAATTAAATAAATAAATTTCAATTATATTTAAATATTAATTTTAATAACAATAAATAAAACACAATAACCAATATTAAACATAAACAAATTTACCTTTTTCAAGAACGATTTAACCAACAGAAACACATAACAACCTACGACTCAAAACTGAAAACTAAAATTGTACTAAGACTAGGGTTAAAGACCGGACTAGGATTAACCTAACTACTATCTCCCTTTCAACAATTCCGTTGAGTCTTGACACGCTCAGACCTGATTACACAGGTGGAGTCAGTGTCATGTACCTGCAAATCCTGCAACCAAGCAAACAATGTACATGCATGTATATATATATATATATAAAGCAGTAAAATAGTAAACAGACACACCGTGCGGAGAAAATCACAGATATCGCAGGGCACTCGCAAGCGAGTGATGCGATTCTGTTCTCCACACCAATACACTCACTGAAGACTGACTCAATACATGTTGGTAGTCCATCATACGCATATGCATAACCATAACAACTGAAATTAAGCATCTACGCTAAATCATATCATGTCTGAAAACAATAAACATCACACAAAGTATCATCATGTCACACAATAATCCATCATCGCTCAAAATCGGCGATCCAAGTATCCAACAAAACAACAAAGTCTACCAGTATATGAAAGTATCAACAGAAAGCATAGCAAAAAACGGAGGGGTACTACAACATATCTTAGGAGTAATTGGTTGTAGTTGTGATATTGATACACAAATGACCACTGATGGTATTGAGATCCCTCGTGACCTTATGACCAGACTTTGAGAGATGTATGGAGACTCGAATGAACCTCCATTCCCAAAGGATCCTATTATAGATTGTCTTGTTCCACTTGAAGAGTTTTGACCTATTGATGATAAAATAGTTGAAACACTTGTTGATTGGGAAAAGTATGGTAGTTTTTATGATACAAAACTTTATCCTTCTCCTCCTACAGATACATTTATTGAGACTTCAGTTTCTATGGCTCCTAATCCATATTTAGAAGGTTCATCTTCTTCATCTATGAGTCAACATCTTGAGGCTGAGGAATCTTGTAATCCAACATTGGTAGAATTATCTATTGTTGTACCTGAGGATGCTTGTGATTCCATAGTTTTGGTTCCTTGAGATTTAGTGCAACAGGACATTCATTGTCTTTTAGATTTGACTACTTTGGATGGCTTCTTGAAAGGTATTTCAGACTTGTTCATGGAGTCTCATATTGTAGATTTGGGGGACACCATTGATGACATTCATCTTCTCTTTGATGGAGAAGATCCTTCTTTAGTTGTTGTGAGGGAACACTTTGACCCTCTTGTTCAATCTCTACATGATCATTCTTTGTAGTTTGACATGACTGTGGATACTTTTGGAAAAAAATTGGAGGGGTCTTCTTTGTCTTGAGAGTGGATATCTATGTCTTTGGATTATGTTCTACATTCATCTCTACTAGATTCTGGATTGTCTTCTTCAGTAGTGTGGCCTAGAACACCTATTTAGAGTGTGGAAACTTCCAACATTGACATGGAGACATTTGAGCATGCTTCAGAGACATCATCCATCATTTAGATTCCTAAAATCCTGCATACATCCATGGTTTCATGTCTTCCTAAGGGGAGGAATGTTGTTCGACACTTTTGGATCATCTTCAACATTCAATGTTGAGCTTCTACCATCATTGCAGAAGACTCAACATTGAGAGGGGGGATGCATTGTCTCTCTTCTTCTTATCTCTTATGGGGAGTCTTTTTCCTCGCATGGAGTTTTGGCCTTCTCATTCTTTATTAAGAGCATTTCACCTTTTTGTATTTCATCTCTCTTTTGGGGAGGAGTTTTGTCCCACTGGGTTTTCTCCTTTTCTCCATTTGTGAGAGATTTATTTTTCATTTGTACATGGGTACCTAACATGGCTTGGTATCTGGGACCCATCCTTGCATCTTTGTGTCATTTTCATAATAATATTCTACTCCCTAAGTTGTACTTAAGGGGGGGTGTTGGTGTAAATAATGTCTTGTACCTAGTTAATTCATTACTAGGGGACTTTATTTACACATGTTAGTTTACTTAGGTCCTAGGAAGGAATCTTTCTAGAAGGTGATAGTTGTCATTAGTTGTTATCTTTTCTTTTGACTTGTAACACATGTGAACCTAGGTAAGTGTAATTAGTTGTCTCATGTCATATGATTAAGATACTTGTCATAATCCTATGACATCTTGTATCTCGCCTTGGCTATATAACCAAGGGGTCTCAACTACATTGTACACACATCATATCATTGAATCATATTGATAAGAATACAATTTATTCTTGTAACATTCTTTCTCTCTCTTTGTGCTTTCCATTTGGTCTCAAGATCTTGGCATCCATAGCCAATTCTAACAATCCCATGCCAAAGGGAGGGAAACATGAATTTGAAAGGTTGTAACTCTTGCCGATAAGAATAGGTCACCAAAAAGTTTGTAACTCTAGCTACCAATAAGAGAGTCATCAAATTGATCATTAACATGTTCCACTAGAAAACCATGCCCAACTTGGTCCCAAAAATATAATTTATGATTATTCTTAATTTTTTCACCCAATAATAATTTAATTAATTCACTTTGAAAATCCAACTCTCTTGATTCATCCATAGGTCTTGAATTGCTACTTAGGAAACTGGGTTTTCCAAAAATAGTGAATGCTATTTTTAGAAAAGGGGATAAGACAAGTCCTCCCTCTTAAATATTGATTGTCTTCAAGCAATGAAGACTTGTACAATTGATGTCTTCTTTCCATTCTCATGTTGCATCTTCAATGGGAAAATATTTTATTTTTATTAAGTGCTTAGTGATACCTTTGTTTCTTAGCTTCCTCTCTCTCATTTCTAGAACTCTTTCAGGTATAAAGTTCCACTTTCCCTTGTCATATAAGGGAGGAAACTCAAGATAAATCACAATTTTATGTCCCATCACTTTTTGGAGACACGAAAAAATAAAATACATTGCATATTTTATAGCTTGGTGGAAAATTTAGATCATAAGCTACTTATCCTACCTTCCTAATGAATTTGTAAGGTTCATAAAATTTGGGCTTGATTTTTCCTACTCCACTTTTCTTCAAGGAACTTTCCTTATATAGCTACAACCTTACAAAAACCAAATCACCATCCTCAAAGACTCCTTCAATCTCTTCTTGTTTGCATACAATGTTTGTTGATCTTGATCATGAAGCAAATTAGCTTTGAGTGATCTTAGGATCTCCCAAAATTGTTGGAAATGGTTACATTTTGTAGATACTCTACTATCTCAAAATAATAAATCAACAAAAAGAGAGCATCATAACCATAGAGAGCATGAAATTGAGACATACCAGTAGACATGTGATGGAGGGTTTTATAACAATACTCCCCTAAATCAAACCATTTAACCCAAGAACCATGTTGATGATGTTCCCCTTTGATCATAACTAACAAATAATCATACTCAAACTATACTCTCCTCTCTTGGAACCTCAAAAAGTAAACACCATCAAAACCAATACTAAAATCAATGCCATAAAATATATCCTACCAAGGCAACTCAAAGAAAACCACATCAGAAAAATCACTACCAATCGTGATCCTATGAAACTTAAAAGATACCTTACTCACCCATAAAACATAAACCCTATCATTACTGCCACAAATATGAAGCCAGTCAATCATTGCCACATTTTTGAAATCTGTCAACTAGGAAATGCCTTTGCTATCGCCAATCAAAATCATGACATCAAAACTTACCCTCCAAGTGTCAAATTAAAGGTTTTGAACACACCAACACCCTCAAACCACTACAAACATTAAGACATCATATGGAATTATGCATATCGTCTCCATGAAGTAACTACAGTGATCATCACTCACTAGAGTGGAAGCAAGAATGAATGAATTGTGTCTAAAAAGATACTCACAATCAACTGTCCCAAAGCCTACTATTATTCAACAAAAAAAAAATCATAAAAATGTATCTCCATAATACATAAAATGATGTAATGGTGGTGATGAGTTTTGTTACTAATTTTTTGCTTCATGCATAAATTAGTGAAGTTTTAAAGGGAAATTATTTGTGGGGGTATAATAAATTTTGATGTTGAGACATCCAATGAACCTTTGTTTTCAGAATGGAAGAGTTTTCTAGGATTGATTTATTAGAATCATTCAAACAATTTAAATTGAACTGTTGAACAGTCCTAACAAAGCAACACATGTTTCATTTGGAAAACAAACATTCCAAGAAGTGAAGTAAACATATGTTATTTTTTGCAATGTTTGTCATTGCTGATTATTAGAAAAGAGTTGCAATTATGGAGAAAAGTATGTTGAGATTATTACTTCATTTGATTACAAAAAATATGCTTTAAATAGATTCATATTAGTTATTTCAGATTATGTGAATGAGAACAAGTTCAAATGGAGATACAAGTCATTACATACTTTGAAATAACTGATATATTAAAAGCCATGTTTCTGTAACCTCACACAAGACGTGGGTGATGACTAAGTTGATTTAATTCAACAAGTATAAACCATACATTTGAAGATTAACTAAAAGAAGAAAGACACATAAGAGGAAGGTCATGTCCATCATTACCTTAAGGGTTGATGTAGGGTTGACTCATTACTCTCCAACTTGATCTTCAATGTCTTCAATGTTTCCTCTTGCTCCAGAGTTCTAGATATACCTACAACTATTTGAGAGATTTTGTTAGAGCTCAGGGCATGAGATCCAATTACATTTTTATCAATAGATCTATATGATTTATAGACATTATCAAATCAAATCAACTTAATCATTATTTGAGAGATTAATGAAAACTGCCAAATCAAATCATTAAGAAGAAATCATCAATTCACTATTTTTTTTTTAAACTTGTTTGCTTCATGTGCAGATACAGGAAAAGTAATGAACTGTTGTTCATCAAATTACAACATGAGTGGTGGGAAATGTGGCTCCCACAAGGGTTGAGCCCAGCTCATAACAATGGTATGCAAAGTGGGAATAACATTAGTGTTGCAAGTTAATTTCATTTTTAGATTGCATTGCAGATTCAAGGGAACAACATTATGTCATTTACAAAGTATTTGTAATATGATATCAAGATGCATAGTGATGGAGGCCAGCTTGACTACTTTTCAATCATAATGCAAAAGAAAAATATTGAATATTGAATATCAAATGCAAGAAGGCAGCCATGAAAGAAGTGTTCAACAAGAACTTCAGAAGCAACAAATGAAGAATTTATCTCTTTTATAAATCTGAGTTTGAACTAATACCTCTGTTATTTCAATGAAAATAATGAAGCTACAGGATACAAAAAATTCATTGAAGATTGAATAAACCAAAATCAGGGAGCATGATCCAATGAGTGGTTATGGCATTTAATAGAAATAGCATTGTTGTTTGAATATGGACTGAGATGGGTCCTTGCCCATAAAGGAAATTCTTGAGTTTACTGAGTGCATTATGCAAGCACATGAAGTAAGGTCATAGCCATAGAAACATTTCAACCCCTAAACCCTGCAGGAGCTATAATGTGAAAGAGAGTAAAAAGTGAGCATACAATCATGGTGGCCAAGAAATTGTGAGGGTTTTTTACATATAATGAAAAATACAGTTGAAAATCAAATACCCAGATTGAGAATCAAGTATGGTTGCACCCTACCCATTAAAGTTAATGCAAAAAGCAATGAATGTTCATTTTTTATTCATTGTATGGCTCCAATCAAATATCCATTTTTAGAAAATAAAGAACAAGGGAAGTCGCGGCCTATATGAAGAAAGATACAAAATATTTCTTCTCATTCTTTCTACATAAAGCTAACCCCATTTTTCTATTCAAAAAGAAAAGGAGAATCTTACCATGACACAATCCAATATGGATCTCACACATAAGGAAAAACATAGAGCATTTTCAGGCTTGAACATTGAACCTTAGTTCCCATGGTGGTGCCTCACAAAGCAACAAGGAAAGAACAAAATGAAATCTGCAACAAAGCTACACAAACCCCATGGCGGCGCTCTCTCAAGAGCGGCAAAAAGAAATGAAAATGGAGAATGAATGTTTGCCAAAACTTTTAGGTTTTGAAAGCCCTAAAAGAGGCTCGATAAGAGTAAAGGCATTTAGCCTTTAGTTTTTAAAACAAAAACTTTCCTCACATAAAAATGTGCCATGCCTTTGTAATTCCTTTTTAAATATTTCATAACACTTAGTCAATAAGCCTTTTGTATTTGGCTTTTTATTTTTGCATTTTAAAATTCAAAATTGTATAACTTTAGTTAAGTGATGAGATATAAATCACTTTAAATAAAAGTTATTTATGAATGCAAAGTAAAGATGTATTATGATGCAATTTTTAAATGCCAACATGTGGAGAAAAATCAAGAGATTTGATCACTTAATTGACAGTTAAGAGTCCAAGTGGTTGGAGTTTAACTCAAGAGAATTTTGAGGCATTAAAATCCTTATTTCTTGCAATTTCAACACCTTTTTTGAGGTATTTTCAATTATGCACGACCCTTTGGGTTGTTTTCAAAATGAGGACTCCTTATGCATATTTTGAGGAGTTTCTTTCAGTCAGATGCCTAATTTGAGGGAGATCTTGGAGTTTGTAACTTGTATAAGTATTTTTCTCCTCTCTTTCTCTCTAGAGTTCTTGGCTTTTACACTTTATGCACATTGTATCTTTTCTGAGTTCTTTTGCAGAAGAATACAATTTTGTAGCTCATTTCTTTAGATTTATATGCAGCCATTTGGAGAGCATATTTGATCAATAAAATAAGTCATTTTATCTTCTTTCACTATTGTTTTCTATGCGTATTAAGATCGTGCATGAAAATCTTGTGGTGATTCTTTCTTGCCTTTGATTTATGTGCTATCATCTACATCGTATTGTAGGAATATGGAATTTTTGCAGGTCAAGACTTGTGTTTAACTAGTGAAGGTGAAAGTTTCAATTGTGTTAGTTTTCCTTCTAAATGATTTCCTTCTTATATTGAACCTAGTTTATGAATCACTGATGCAAAGTCATATGTAATGTGGAAGTTTTGTATGTCATGATTTTAGTTACTGGCTATATTGTGTGCTCAAAGTAAGTTGTGTTGTAAGTCTAGAAAAATCATTATATGATGTATCACCTTTTTAGGAGATAAGTTTCATTTTACATGTTCTTTTTCTCACTCTTTCCTCCACAAGATGGGTTAGTTTAGGTGAAGTACTTAGGAAGAACCAAATTACTCTAGAGGTCCACTTCATTCTCAGGTCACCCACAACCTTGAAGTGTTCCCATGTGTCAATAGGTTGCTAAAGTTCATAACTTAGCAAGGGTGCCAACCTTATTGACAACAAGTCTACTTATTAGTTTTTTGATGCTTTTATGCAAGCTTATATACATTCTCAGAAACTTATCTTATACATGTTCCTATACTATACTATCTTTTATGCTCATTATACAAACCTAAAATTAATTTAAAGTATATGGAAATATGGTTATGATGTGATGGTTATTGCATAATTAATGTATGAATATGTATGAATTGTAATGGATATTTTTGCATAGCTATGGTTGTTAGTATTGTTTATATGTTTTATGAACTAAATATTTGTAGCAAAGGAGCTATAGGAGGTAGAATTTATCCTACAACAACTATGAGGTGCATCTCGCAGCAAAAGGAGTTTCCAGAAAATAGAGTAGGGGAGGTTCCAGAATAAGTTGAGTGCAACAATTACAACATGAAGGAACTTATTGAAGATGATTGTGTATTATTATGACATTCAATAAAGATGTTGAAGGAGAAAAACCTTGTTATAGTTAGGAGTCTAACGTGACTGATTTGAGCAGTCCATGTTTCAGTTCTTGTTGTAACAGAGTCACAAATCTATTTGGAATCTTCTTACTTTTTTAGTTACAGTTTATATTTCTTAGTATTTATCATGCTCTAATATATAGGGAGTGGTTATTTATGATTTTATTTTAGAGTCCTTGTTTTAATAAACTCCCCCATGCCTATATGTATGGCTCAGTGGTTGAGGCATAAAGAGTTAGTTAATTGTTCAATAGCAGATATAGCTATCAGTTATTTTTAGTTAGTTGTTTTTACATAGACAATGTTAATTATTCAATCATGATCTCATAATTAAGATATTGCAACAAAATCTTACATGATATTTTGAAGTTGTGCAATGAATGGTTTTGAGTTATTATGATTGTGTTAATTTGAGAAGCTAGATTTGGGTTAGATCAATGGAGATTTTCACTTGAGCAAGGGACACTCAAAGTAACTATCCCTCACTTCATTTTTTGTATAGTTACTTCTATTATACCAGTTATTTCATAAATGTATGTTGTGTTAGTTAGATTCTTTGTGTTACAATTGTAAATGGATTCATGAACAGTTCTTGTTTCACATTTATTCCTTAGTTTGCTTAAGCTTGTTATACTCTGGAGTGCAGGCTTAGTTAATAGTATTGGTTAAATTCCAACATTCATTCCTTGACAATGAGTTAGTCATAGTCTTATATTGTAGGAACTCATAGCAATAGCATCAACATTACTTCTTTTATTGTTATGCATTTTCTATGATTTCTCAACAAGTGTAATACCTATGCTAGGATGACTTAGGAAGTCTTGAGTCTTTGAACGAACATACAACTTTATTACCATCACAAGTTTACTAGACCTAGTTGATAATTCAATGAAGGTCTTTCCAAAGGTTCAAGTGGACTATTCAACTAAGTTTCCCCTCAAAATTATGTGATGGTCACCAAGTTTACTAGACATTGGTAGGGACTCTACATTTTTGGTGTAGTTGTTGGGGATTGTGCTACTTTCAAATATTAGTTTCTATTATTTCAAATATTTCCTAGTTTAAAATTTTCTTTCAGTATTAGGACAATTAGGTTTTATTCCTTCAAATAATAGAACATTTCACTAACATTGTGTAGGATTTGTTGCTATATAAAGTCATACCTATTGTATGTGGAGGAAGAGAGATTCTTTGGGAAGATTTCTCCCCTTAACTCAATAAGATAGAGCAGATATTGGTGACCACAGTGATCAAAGTGAGGGTATTCCCAATGAAGAACTTTCCCTTTCACCAACATCTACTGAAAACATAGAGGAGACCTTCCAAACCATGGCTAATGCAATAGTGGATGATCCACCAGAACATGTGACTTTTTAATTTCCAGTTGCTAACCAAGAAAGTGCTACTGTCCTTAACAATATACCTCCTTCAACGTTGCTTGTCTTCTATGGCTTGGTAAATGATTATCTAGACACATTTTTGTTTGAATTTTGTGTCCTATGTAGGATCTATGATTATAAAACTAATTCTCATAGGCTCAATCTATTTCCTACAACTTTGAAGGATGTTTCCATGAGATGGTTTATGGGACTAGGAAAAGATGCTATTACAAACTGGAACACTATGAAAATAAAGTTCCTAGAGAAATACCATGAGGACTATTGTAGAGGAGTTGATAGGAGAAGAGATGGCATTTTCATAATGACTCAGAAAGAGGATGAAACATTGGAGGATTGGTGCACAGGCACCTAGCTTTCATCATGTAAAAGGGGTTAGATGTTAGGTTTTTGTTGTTTTGAGTTACTTTTTTATGTAATAAGGTCTATTTATACCATGTGTGATGTTTTAAGTCATGTGGAGTTGGTTTGGAGTCAAGTTGTCATGTTTTGCTAAATGTTGCAAAAGTTGCAAAGCAACTTTGCATTTTTGGTTTGTATTGGAAGTTGAACAAACAATTGTTTTGAAAAGTAGTTTGAACCGTAGGTTTTTGGTTGTAAGAGTTTAAATATTCCTTGGGATGTTTGAGGCATTCTTCTAGAGATATTTTTGGTGATCAAGCAATAAGAGCAACTTTGTTTTCTATGTTTTATATTGTGTTTGTTGCTACAATAGGTTGTATGGATCCATACTATCTACTAATGATATAATTTGATTTGGAATTGTTGAAGGGATGAATTAGCTACCTTTTGGTTTTGGTTTCATCATTTTTCATTGAGATAGGAGTGAGTCTGAAGTAATTTATTGAAAGTAGCCAAAAAACCCTAGTTTTGAGGGTTTGAGAGCAAAAACATGAAGTAGAGAACCATTCCACGTGTGGAAAATTTTGAAAAATCAATGGAATGGAAGTAGTTAGGATTATTTTAATGTTGGTAGGGTTGGTAGGATCATGGGATGGAATTAGGGCTGAATTTGATCAACCCCTAGCCTAATAACTCTACGTATTAGGCTTAGGAGAATAGGTTACAAATAGGGTTTTGTAAAAAGGTGATTGGATAATTGTTCCAGTGGAAGAAATTTGTGTTTTTAGACCCCATGTGACTTGAGGGAAGCTTGGAATGAATATTGGTAGTTTGGAGAAAGGATTTAACAAAGTTGTTTTGGAAAACAAGCCTAATTAGGCCTCTTTCCAACGTAGTAGTCAAAATTAGAGGGTGTTGTTACAAAACAAACATATTAAAAAATTTGATAAGTTTCAAGAGGGCATAAAGGGTATCTGAAATGGTGATTCAATTGTGGGTTTGAAGTCTTCTTTGAAGGATATGATGAAAAATCACTATTTGGAGTGCTACAAGGAAGTTTGAAGGATTTGTGAGAATGAAGTTAGGTTTCATAGTTGTAAAGTTTGTTCAATTGGGATTGAATTGAAAACCTCCACTCTGCTCTACATCAAATTGGTATCAAAGCATAGGTTTTGATCAACAAGGGAAAATGTTGAAGTTTTGAAGCAAACAAAGATGCCTCCTAAAAAGAATCCAATGGCTAGAGAAGTGAGAGAGTTGAACGAAAAGCATGCCAAGGAGTTGAGACAAGTAAAGGAGTATCAAGAAGCTATCCTATCCAGACTTGTAGCACTAGAGTCAAATCAAAAGAGAGGTGTGGTCACTGGAGACCAAAGTGATTAAGAGGAAGAGGGTGAGAATGAAAACCCTCAAGGAGGAGTCCAAGGAGATGATGAATTGGACTCTAATGAGTTGAGAATGGTTAAGTTGTTGAAGGCTATCAAGGGAGATACTCCTAAGGTGAAGATGGAATTTCCCATGTATGGTGGGAAGATGGATAGCGAAGAGGTGCTAGATTGGGTTGATGCACTAGATAACTATTTTGAGTATAAGGAGGTAGCAGATGAGAAAAAGGTGAAATTTTCCAAAAAAAAGTTGAAATGTCCTACCCTAACTTGGTGGAATTATGTGCAGAAAGAGAGAGTGAAGAAGAGTAAATCAAAAATCAATTCTTGGGATAGAATGGTGTCTAAAATTAAGGGTCAATTTATGCTCAGTGACTATGCAATTCAGACATTTAGAAAGCTTCAAAATCTCAAACAAAAGGAGATGGATGTCATCGTGTACACATAGGAGTTTCATAGGTTAAGCATTAGAGCAGGTCATGTTGAGGATGAGATTGAAAAAGTAGCAAGGTACATAAATGGATTGAGGTTCCAAATACAAGATTAGATGAGTCTTACCACCCCTAGAATGGTGGAAGAATGTTTTCAATTGGATATTAAGGCAGAAGAAAAATTGAAGAGAAGGAAAGAGAAGCAAGGTAGAGGTAGAGGAACCTTTGGAGGAAGAGGAAAATCTCAAAAAGCACAAGGTGACACAAGTGGTAATCAAGATCAAGGCTTAGAATTAAGAGGTGGTTTCAGAGGTAGATTTGGAGGACAAGGTAGAGGATCAAATACATTCTCAGGAAGATGCTATCAATGTAATCATTTTGGCCATCAAGCATGGAAGTGCTCGGATAAGAAACCTCTACTTCACATGGTGGTGAAAGGAGAACTCAATTAGTGCAAGGAGAAGATTGTGAGAGTGTCAACTATCCATCTCAGCATGCTTCTCTAGAAATTGGAGAATCTTTGATGATGAGAAGAACATTGCTCAAAGTCCTTGTGGTGAAGGAGCCTCCACAAAGAAAATATTCATTTAGAACCACCTGCAAATATCAAGGTAAGGTGTGCAAAGTTGTTGATTCCGGTTCCATAGATAATTTGGTTTCTTTAGAGATGGTCAAAAATTTAAAGATGAAAAGAATCCAACACCCCACTCCTTACAAGGTCTCCTAGTTGAATAAGGGTCAACAAGTCCTAGTTAATGAGAAAACATGGGTGAAATTCAACATAGGAGGGTACAAAGATAAAATCTTGTGTGACATCATCCCAATGGATGTTTGTCATCTGTTGTTAGGAAGACCCTAGTAGTATGAAAAAAATGATAAACATGATGTTTAGAAGAATACCTATGTGATTGAAAAGGATGGGGTATCATTCACCCTTACTGCATTGCAAGATGAAAATCTATATACACAAGTTGGGTCTAGTGTTATGCTGGTTGGGGAAAAAGAATTCTTGAAAACCGTGAAAGAAGAGGGTGGAAAAGGTTATGCCATTGTAATCAGATCTAAATCTGTCATGACAACAATGAAGGTGGAAAATGTGCCTAAAGAGGTCCAAGCCTTGTTGAACAAGTACTAAGACATTGTTGTAGATGAGCTCCCTAGTTCTTTACCACCAATAAGAGATGTGAGCCACCATATAGATTTTATACTAGGGGAAAACCTACCCAATAAATTTGCATATAAGATGACTCCTCAACAAAATGAAGAGATTAGGAAACAAATTCAAGAGCTACTTGACAAAGGCCTAATAAGGGAGAGTCTTAGCCCATGTTTTGTTCCTACTGTATTGGCACCAAAGAAAGGGGGAGATCGGAGAATGTGCACTGATTCAAAGGAAATTAACAAGATCACCATAAGGTATAGGTTCTCCATACCAAGAATGGAAGATGGATTGTTTAGGAGGGGCTTGTTATTTTTCAAAGATTGACCTCAAAAGTGGCTACCACAAAATTAGGATTAGAGAGGTGGATGAGTGGAAAACTGCCTTCAAAACTAATGAGGGGTTGTATGAATGACTTGACATGCCATTTGAGCTTTCAAATGCACCAAACACTTTTATGAGATTAATGAATGAAGTTTTGAAACCCTTCATAGGTAAGTTTGTGGTTGTCTACTTGGATGATATTCTTGTGTTTAGTAAGACTAAAGAGGAATACTTGCAGTATTTAGACATGGTTTTGAAAAGGTTGAATGAAGAAAAGTTGATGATCAATTTGAAGAAGTGTGAATTCATGAAGGAGGAGTTGGTCTATCTTGGATTTGTGATCTCAAAAGGTACTTTGAAGATGGATCCTAGCAAGGTGGAAGCAATTCTCAATTGGCCTACTCCAACTTCAGTAAGTGAGGTAAGAAGTTTCCATGGCCTAGCTAGCTTTTATAGAAAATTTGTGAAAATTTTTAGTCATATTTGCTTTCTAATCATTGATACAATCAAATGGGATAAAAGGAGAAATTTTGTATGGTCTGAGGAGGAAGAAAAAATCTTTTAATATCTGAAACAAAGGGTAGCACAACAACCTATATTAGCATTGCTTGATTTTAACAAGGTGTTCACAATTGAATGTGATGCAAGTGGGTATGCAATTGGAGTAGTATTGAGCCAAAAGGGAAGGTTTGTTGCATTTTTTAGTGAGAAAATCAATGAAGCAAAGTAGAAGTATTCTTCTTATGACTTGGAATTATATGCCATGGTGCAATCATTGAAGTGGAGACACTATCTCCTTCCTAAAGAGTTCATTGTTTTTACTGACAATCATGCTTTGTAGTTCCTCAACAGCCAAGACAAACTCAACCACAAACATGTGAAGTGGGTGGAGTACCTCCAAAGTTTCACCTTTACCATCAAATAGAAAATGGGGCAAACAAGGTGGCAGGTGCTTTGAGTAGAAGGGAATTGTTGGTTCAAGAAATTCAACTCCAAAGTGTAGGTATTGATGCTTTGAAAGGTATGTATGAAGGAGATGATGATTTCAAAGATATTTATGCTTCTTGCAATCAGTTTAATGGTACTTTTCATGAAGACAATTATGATTTCTTGATTCAAGAAGGGTTATTGTTTAAGGGTGCTTAGTTATGTATTCCCAAATGCTCTATGAGGACTAATTTGATTAAAGAGAAGAATTATGGCAGCTTAGGGGGTCATTTTGGTGTGGAAAATACTTTGGAACAGGTAAGAAGGTATTATTATTGGCCAAAGATGCAAAGTGATATTAGAAAATTTGTTGAAAAGTGTGTTGGTTGCCCAAAAGCAAAGGGTTGTAGTACAAATACAGGTCTTTATTAGCCATTTCCAATCCAAAATAGGCCATGGGAATCCATCAGCATGGATTTTGTGTTGGGGTTACCCAAAACTCAAAGAGGATTTGATAGTTTTTTTGGGGTTATAGACCAGTTTAGAAAAATGACACATTTTATACCATGTAAAAGTACAAATGATGCCTCATACATTGCAAGGTTTTTTTTCAAGGAGGTGGTTAGAATTCATGGATTACCATTGACAATTGTTTCTGACAAGGATAGTACATTTGTGGGTCACTTTTCGAGAACCCTTTGGAAGAAGTTGGGAGCAAACTTGACCTTTAGATCTACCTACCATCCACAAATAGATGGGCAGACTGAAGTAGTCAATAGGAGTCTTGGAAATCTCCTGAGATGCTTGACAAAGGAACATTCAACCTAATGGGATCTAATTCTACCCCAAGCTGAGTTTGCATATAATGACTCTATGAATAGAAGTGTTGGAAAAATCCCATTTGAGATTGTATATGGATTGCAGCCTAGGGGAGTGTTTAAGCTCAAAGATTTGAGTGGTATGGAGAGGAGTGTTGAAGGAGAAGAGTTTGCAGTGACCATGAAAGATATACATCAAAAAGTTAGGGAGAACCTTCAAAACAGTGTGGATAAATACAAGCAACATGCAGACTTGAAAAGAAGAGAGGTTCAATTCAAAGTGGGGGACTTGGTATTGGCTCATTTGTGGAAAGAAAGGCTACCAAAAGGGAAGTATTCAAATCTGCAGATAAAGAAGATTGGGCCATGTAGGGTGGTACAAAAATTTGGAGCAAATTCCTATGAGATAGAACTCCCTCTTGAAGTGGCTATCTCTTCAATTTTTAATGTTTCTGATCTATATCCTTTTAAAGGATCTACGATTGCAGGTGAAGATATAGGTACATTAGGAGTTCTAGATGAAGATTGGGTTAGAGACTTAGCACAAAGTCAGCCATTGAAGCTTCAATGCATCTTGGACACAAAGGAAGCTAAAAGAACAAGGCACAAGGTGTACAATGAGTACCTAGTGAAGTGGCAAGGCCTTCCAATGAGGGAAGCCACTTGGATGATAGAGGAAGACATCAAGAAGCATGGTACAACTATACAAGATCTAATCTCAAGTGGAACTTTAGATTTGTTCTCCCCGGGTGTATGGTGCAGGGCCACCTAGCTTTCATCATGTAAAAGGGGTTAGATGTAATTTTTTTGTGGTGTTGAGTTACTTTTTGATGTAATAAGGTCTATTTATACCATGTGTTATGTTTTAAGTCATGTTGGGTCGGTTTGGAGTCAAGTTGTCATGTTTTGTTAAATGTTGCAAAAGTTGCAAAGCGACTTTGCATTTTTGGTTTGTATTGGAAGTTGAATGGTCAATTGTTTTGAAAAGTAGTTTGAACCATTCGTTTTTGGTTGTAAGATTTTAAATATTCCTTGGGATGTTTGAGTCATTCTTCTGGAGACATTTTTGGTGATCAAGCAATAAGAACAACTTTGTTTTATGTGTTTTGTATTATGTTTTCTGCTACAACGGGTTGTGCGGCTCTATAATTTCTACTAATAATATAATTTGCATTGGAATTGTTGAAGGGATGAATTAGATTCCTTTTGGTTTTGGTTTCATCATTTTTCATTAAGATAGGAGTGAGTCTAAATCAATTTACTGAGAGCAACCAGAAAACCCTAGTTTTGAGGGTTTGAGAGCAAAAACATGAAGTAGGGAACCATTCCACCAGTGGGAAATTCTGAAAAATTGGTGGAATGGAAGTATTTAGGATTCTTTTAATGTTGGTAGGGTTGGTAGGATCAGGGATGTAGTTAGGGCCGAATTTGATCAAGCCCTAGCCTAATATCTCTATGTATTAGGCTTGGGAGAATAGGTTACACATAGGGTTTTGTAAAAAGGTGATTGGATAATTGTTCCAGTGGAAGAAATTTGTGTTTTCAGACCCATGTGACTTGAGGGAAGCCCTGGAATGAATATTGGTAGTTTGGAGAAAGGATTTCACAAAGTCATTTTGGAAAACAAGCCTAATTAGGCCTCTTTCTAGTGTAGCAGTCAAAATTAAAGGGTGTTGTTACAAAACAAACATATTCACAAATTTGATATGTTTCAAGAGGGCATAAAGGGTATTTTCAATGGTGATTCAATTGTGGGTTTGAATTCTTCTTTGAAAGATATGATGAAAAATCACTATTTGGAGTGCTACAAGGAAGTTTGAAGGATTTGTGAGAAAAGGACCAAGTTAGGGTTTCATAGTTGCAAAGATTTTTCAATTGGGATTGAATTGAAAACCTCCACCCTACTCTACATCAAGGATTATGTAGAAAGGTTCCAATTCTACTTGAAAAAGAACCCACTGAATATACTCTCAAAAGAATCCCTAAAGCTTGTGTTTTTAAGAGGAGTCAATGATGATTGCATGGATTCCCTTAACCTTATTGGGTTAGGGGACGTGTCTCAATTACAATTTGAAGAGATCTGCAAGGTTTGTAGAAACTATTCAAGGACCTTTACCAAAAGGACAAGGGGGAAAGAACATCTACCGTTGTCAAGACATCCAATGGGGTTTAAAGAGTAGAGTTCAGTAACCTATTGTCCAACATGAAAGAATATATTATAAGTCATCTAGCTACTCATTTGGACACTCTACATGTGAAGAAAAAGCAAGAGGAGGCTGAAGTAATACTTACTAAATACTGCCCCAATTGCAAACAAAGAAAAGCTAACTGCAAATGTAAAAGGGTGGCAAGTATTATAGAAGACAAATCAAAGAAACCCAATTTTCAACCACTAGAAGGTGAAGATGGAAAGTTGTTCTACATTGCACAAAGAAGGCCATGTCAACCAAGAAAAGGTATTCCACAAGACCCTTTAAATTTCAATACATCATTTCTAGTTGGTAATAAGAATTTCTCTACTTGGAACATCCGGCCTTGGTCAAATACTCAAAACCAATAGAAAAATCCTCACTAATGGTAAAACCCTCAACAAGAATGAAACCAACAAAAACCAAATGTATGGACACAAAAAATTTCCAAGGCTCTAATTACAACCCTCAATGATCAGTACAATAAAATCAATGGTAGCCACTATGGAAAAAGGGTTAGTAGTGGTAGCACCAAAATATGAATTACCAATAGCCTTTGCTGCCTTCTCAGCCACAACAACAAGTCATCATTCCCAATCTATCAAAATAAACATCTCAACCACCAAGAGCACCACAATTACCTACCCAACCTGCACCTAACCCCAATAAAAAGCTTGTCTAATAGGCCTACAATAACAAGGCTATTCAATACCCCACTTATGGGGTAGAGGTGAGTGATGTCCACCTCAGGGCAAGGAAAACACTAGTTGGGCCTTCATCCCCTCAAATCACCGAGATGGTAGATGAGGAGCCCACAACTGAAGCTTTAGGAAATTCACCTTTGGAGCCTACGTTAAATTAGGTAAACCAAACTATTTCAAGTCTAAAGCCTCCATTCCCTGAGAGTTTAGCCATTCCAAGACATCATACCCAAGCTAAGACAAACCCATTGGGTTAGCTTAAAGATGTAAGTATCAAAATTCCTCTCATTCAAGCTATCAAGGATATTCCAATTTACACCAAGATAGTAAGAGACCTTTTTCTTAAAAAGCCAGGGAGAAAGAGGAAGGACCCTCAAATAGTTCATGTCCTAGGGAAACTTGCTAACATTATGTTAGGGAATATAACTATCCCTAAATATTTAGACCCTAGAATTATAGTAGTGGATGTTAAGATAAATGTGACCCTTATCAATGATTGAACTAGGGCCAGCCATTAATGTCATTAATAAGGAGATAATGCAACTAATAAAACTAGTAAAACTTAGACCTATACCTAGTGTTTTATAGTTGAAAAATAGGTCAATAGTGAAACCTGAGGGGATCATTGAGGATTTAGTCATAGCATTAGATTCATGGGGGTATCTTGCAAATTTCATAGTATTTCAACCAAAGGCCAACCTTGTAGGATATCCACTAATTTTAGGAAGACCATGGTTAGCAACACTTGATGCATTCATAGGTTGTAGGTTTGGGAACATGATAATATCAAATGTAAATGTGACCAAGAAATTGGTCCTCTATCCACCAACCCAACCTCATGAAAATATAGAGTAGAGTATATGGCCTACCTTGGATGAATAAAACCACTATTCCCTACAAAATATCATGACTATTGAATGCAACCCTCTATTGAAAAATAAAGATGAGGATGATTTAATTGACCACATCATATAGAATAAATGTGGTAGTGAATCGCAACAACAAGACTATCTTTCATGTTTGCAAGATCCACTGTAGAATATTATACCTGCAAATTCATCAAAAGAAGTATCCCAGATTTTTCATTCTCTTCTGCCACAATAATGTGTCCCAAACATTAGTGTACTTGACCTTTCATCTATACAATTAACATCCAAGACATTGGAAATCATGCTAGGTAAAATGTTGAATGTTAACAATGGACTAACTAAAGAACAACATAATTCCTTGAACACTGTGTTGTAGGCACACACAACAACCTTTACATGTGACTACCATGACATGAAAGGGATTGATCCAAACCTATGCATGCATAGGATCTACATAAATGATGGTTTCAATCCAATTAGATAGCCCAAAAGGAGAATGAACCCTTCCTTAAGATAAATAGTTAAAATTGAGCTACAAAATTACTTGATGCAAGTTTCATTTACCCTATTCTAATAGTCAATGGGTGTCACCTTTAGTTATTTTCCCCAAGAAAGGAGGAAAATGGAGGGTATATGTGGACTATAGGGAGCTAAACACAACCACTAGAAAGGATCACTTTTCACTACCTTTCATTGACCAAGTACTTGATTCCCTAGTAGGTAAAAAGTACTTCTCCTTCCTAGATGGATTTAGTGGCTATAACCAAATAAAGATAGCTCCAGAGGACTAGGATAAAACCACATTTACATGCACTTGGGGCACATATGCCTATTCTATTCTTCCCTTTGGACTATGTAATGCCCCATCCACT